>APFE030719582.1:99382-110894 GCA_000404065.3 Pinus taeda
ATTATGTGCAATTTGATAGTTGATTTCTTATTTTTTTTACAATGTATCAAGTTGTCTTAGGCTAAGATTTTAAAATCACTATATATTTAGTATTTAAAAAAATTACTCTTAGTAAAATAATTCTTTCATTCAGGTGTTTATTTTTAAAGTTTTTTAGTCATAAAATTTTCCATAATGTCATCATTGAAATATTTTGAAAATTTAAGATTGTTTTGTAATTGTAATCTTTGGTTTTAATTCGATGGTTGAAAATTTCTCAAAATTTTAATGTTTTTCTAAGCCGTGATATTTTATCTGTAATGTTATGGTTGAAAATAGTTATAAATATGTTTTCTTAGCACCATACTTGAAAATTGTTGGAATTTTAAGGTTTTTCAAAGTAGTGATATTTTAAATTTAATGTTATGCTTAAAAATCGTTGGAATTTTAAGGGTTTTGAAAGAAGTGATATTTTATCGTTAATGTCATGCTTCAAAATTGTTGGAAATTGAACAAAGTCATGATATTTTACTTTTAACGTCACTATTAAAAAATGTTGAAAATGTACCCTGGAAAAAAAAAAGATGTTATTCTGGCATCAACACTTTTCGATTTCAAAGTGTTTTTTGCACCAAACAAAAGGGCTTTTATTGTCTTTTAATGTTATTTTTAAAAAATACTGAAATTTTACTCTGAAAAAAATGGTCATGCAGGATCAACACTTTTTATGTTTGGGTTGTTTTTTCATGTTTTTTTGGGATTTTTGGGCTCGAGTACCCATTTTGAGGTAATAGTTCCTATTTGATTGGTAACTATGTTGATGCTTTGAGGTTGATGGTCTTGATAGGGTAAGAGAAGGTAATCGTATATCAAAGTTAATAAAGCATATTGGGTTCCTAGGAGTGTTGTTCTAGTGAGGGTTGTGGATGTGGGGCAGTAAAGGTAAACTAATCCAATTTCTGGCTTCTAAGGGTAAGTTCAACATTGGTGAGTAACTAAGTGATTCTAGGTCAAGGGCTGTCTAAATATCTACCATTTCTAGTAGGTGGGTAAGGCTAAACAAATACATACCTAGGAGGTATTGATTCAGGCTGATGGGAGGGTTCTAGTCTAAAGGTAAGAGTAAAGGTATGAGGTAGTCTGATCCCACTGGTATTGTTGATGTTACTTCGAAGGGGTGAGTGTGGTACTCGTCGCTCCTGAGCGCTTAATGAAGTAAGTGATATAGTTAATGTGTGTACAGGTTATGTGAGTTCAGTAGGGTAAATGTATGTCCCTACGCCAAAATCTACTTAAATACCTCCATCAAGCCGCCGCGGCATTTAATCCATCAAAGGATAATGGGAAAAGCTCTTAAAAGTCCTCGACTCAGCTACTGAACCCCATCGGTCTAGCCAACCATGTCATAAAGGAATTGGGGTAGCAAAGGCAAGTAATAAATTTAAATTCAATCCCTAATAAGTAATTGTAAGTTCGCGGATTAAGGCAATGTCCTCGGTCAGTTTTTTCGTGAGAAGAAGGTAAATAAGTTTTGTGTATTATATATGTAATAATGGAAAAAAGGAAATCCCATCAAAAGATGCTATATGTTGTAAAACTGGATTGGCCTACTATGTCATAGCATTATATATTCTAGGCTATGAATTCCCCAGGTCGGTTGTTTATGGTGGATTTGAAAAACGTTCTGAGAAGCAATTTGTATATAATAAACCTGTAATTTCCCTGGGTCATTGGCATAATTCTCTACCGGAGTATCAAACTCTAGTTTTTCAGTAGACAAGTATCTTATTGAGAGCATTCAAGGTCATTTCTACCCCATCGTTCCATCCGTCCCATCCACCATGTTCGTATAAAGTTTCATGAAGCCATCCCCATTTCCATTTCGATTCCGATGTAACGATCCCATTCGCAGCTTCTGGGGATAAGCATTCCTACCACTAGATGATTCCAGGTCTAGGGCTAATGGCCAACTCAATCCCATCCCATCTAGTGCTCGTAAGTTAATCTAGGAGTGGTTCTCTAACTTGTAAAAAGTAAAATGAAACTGGTAACTAGGACGATGTCATGGTATAAGGTAGCTATAGAGAATATTTTTGGCAGGTGAAAAGGCTAAACAAAGTGGGGTAGTTAATAGAATCCATCCCTGGAAGCTACTGGATTCTTTCTTGTTGACATCATCAAATTCTTGTGTTGGCCAGCACTATGACTTGATCGTCCCAGGTTTTTGGTCTGAAGAGGGTAAGAGTAATAAGAGTAATAAGAGAATGTAGGTTTCATGCACTATCCATACTATATATTGGTATTCCATTCCTAGTTTCATGATTTGGAAGTGCTCCCTCCATCTCCTAGGTTAGGTGGCTAAGGGATCTAAATCTAGCCTGATCTACCTTCCCCCTCTCTTGTCTGATCAAGCAATCGAGACCATGCTAGTTAGAAGTATAATTAGGAAAAGCACCTTAAATACGATTTCAGAGCTATCAAAGGCATGGTTGGCATGGTTCGAGTAATTCCAATACACTGTCATTGTACCGAGATGCGTATTTTACTTTTTAGTATGAGAATGATGTGTAATTCTGTCCATGCTAGAAATGGAGTTGACATGTGTCTCTTAAAATAAAAATAAAAAATTGTCTAAATACAAAAACAATTGAGGATATAATAAAAAAAATGTGCATGTTTAGTTAGTTTTAATTGAAAGAATTAAAAAATATCAATAATCACAAATTCACTATGGTAAGTGGATTTATTGTTGATATTACAACCTAGTGTGGTAAGAATATCAACTTCAAAAAGAGATAAAATAATTAGAAGTAAGAAAAAGTGTGAGTAAGATATTTAAACTTCATACTTTTCAAAAATATTTGAACACTGCATTTAAATAAATTATTTGAAGATCTATTTTAACTAATCTATATAGATATCTACTTCATCAATATCTATATATAAGGAAAAACATTAAATTAAAATATTTGAATGTTGCATATAATAAGATATTCAATTTCCAAAGAAAAATGTAATTGAAAGTCAAAAAAATAAAATATAAAATATCAATTACTTCTGAATATGAATAATAAGAGAAAGATGGTGTACTTAATTAATTTCTTAATATAAAATTAATATGTGACATTTAAAAATATTCACAGGAAAAAGAAATCAATGTGCGTCATGAATAAAATATTTTAATATAAATTATGTATAATTGTATATTTGTTTAAAATATGTAAATATCCTAAATAAATATATATAATATATAGATATATATATATATATATATTATATATAATATATAGAGAGAGAGAGAGAGAGAGAGAAGAAGAGAGAGATATGATAAAAACATTGAAGTAGTCTCACTATTTATAATATTCATCATTTTTAAGTATATATATTTTAAAAATTTTCCATAAAACAACAATATTTTTACTACTTATAAGTCTAAATTAATGTACTCTAACAATAAGAAAAGAAATATAAAACAATGAAGAATTATGCATTATTATATCAATATAATAATTAATTATATATATATATATATAAAAAAATAAATATTATAGATAGGATATATATATATATATATATAATATAAATGTATAGACACACACACACCTTTTAAGGGAATGCTAGATCCATGCTTAAGATGTATTTATACTACTAGTATAAGTCCTATAAAAATGATATTTGGAATGGACTCACATTTCCATTTTCAAAAGAGTTAAATAAAGCTAACTATATCATGTGTTATGTAATGGTTGATTGGTTGTAAAATCACTGTACTTTCTTATTTGAATTTTCTCTACCTTGTATATCTTTTCTCATGTTTTTGTATGTTTATAAAATACCAATAGCAATAAGGGTTTAATAACACCTATTTTTTGGCATCTCCATATAATTGAAATGATTGCAAACCAGAGATATCATACATGAGTTAGGGAGGCTAGATTAATGCAATGGAAATGACCCATATACTATGGTTATTATGTCAATAAGGTTGCCCATTGCTATAATTCCACCCTACTAGAATAATGGTTAATTCTTTGTGGGGTGACTAAGATTGCTTGCCCAACATTGCTCTCACCTTCTATGTGCCACCTTTCTTTTACTGCATGTCCTTTCTATCTCAGATGGCTATGGTCACTATTGAATAAAAAATAGATATTAACATTCAAATATCCTTTATCTTTTTCCATGTTACAAAATTGACTGATTGTGAGCATTGGTAGTGATATATTATACTTTCTGATATACCATGATTGTGGGGAGAGGCATATTCTATAACCTAGTATGAGGGAAATGTGTAATTTCATACATGCTCAAAGTGGAGTTGATAAATGTCTCTCTTAAAATAAAAATAAAATATTCTCTGAATAGAAAAACAATAGTAAGAGGGATATCAATAAACCCAACCTCACCATGGTCACTCAATTTGTTGTTGATATTACAACCCAATGTGGTAAAAATATAAAGTTTAAAAAGAGATAAAGTAATTCAAAGCATGCAAATGTGCAACATATTTTAATGTTGCATATAATAAAATATTCAATGTCTAAATATTTTTATTATTGAAAATAAATATTAGCAATTACTTCCCAATAACAATAGTAAGAGGGATATAGTGTAATTCATTCAATTCTTAATATCAAGTAACATGAATATTAAAAGAATTTCACAATTTTATTATGCAAGATTAAGTATTATTATTATATATTAAAAATTATTAATAAAAAAAAATGTTGACATAATCTATACAAAAATGCTCAAAAATATGTTATGAATTATTTTATGTCAACATGTATATATCAATATCTTTTAAAAAATTATGGATATACCCTATAAAACATTAGAGTAAGACATTTAAATCTCATATATTTACATTCAAACAATATATATATATATATATTATATATATGAAACCACTACAATATTCGATATTAAATGGATGAAGAACAGGAATTTTTTTTTTATTTTGGAGTCTAAAAAGCTTTGCACTTAAAAAAGATTTGATGCTTTTGAGTGCATGTTAAATTTGTGCTTAAGAAGGATCTACACTAAAAATAAAAATATAAGGCTTATAAAAATAATATTTAAAATATACACACATTTCCATTATCTGAAAATATAAGGCTTATAAAAATAATATTTAAAATATACACACATTTCCATTATCTGTAGAGTTAAATAAAGTTGATTAACATATTACCATTTGTTACGTAATGATTGATTCGTTCTAAAATGGTTATACTTACTTATTTGAATTTCCTTTTCCATTTTCATATATCCCTTGTTTTTGTATGTTTATAACTCATATTTCTCATATTTTTGATGTTTATAAGATGGTGATAACAATAAGAGTTTAGTAATCCGATACACTATTTTTTTTGACATATTCATATTATTGAGATGAATCCAAAACCCACACATCACACATTAGTGGAGAAATATAGCTTAAAATAATGGATAAACACCATGTACTAGGCCAATAAGCGTACTCACTAACATAATTCCACACTCCCAGCATAAGGGTTAATTCGCTGTGAGGTGACTATGCTTACTTTCCCAACATTCCTCTCCACTTCTGTGGGTCGTCTTTCTTTAACCAAAAATCCTTGTTATCCCACATGGTTATGTTCATTAGTGAATAAAATAAATATATTAACATTCAAATACCCCTTAGGTTTATATTAATATTCAAATACCTCTTATATTTTTCCATGTTCCAAAAAAATCCTTGTTATCCCACATGGTTATGGTCATTATTGAATAAAATAAATATATTAACATCCAAACAGCCCCTATATTTTTCCATGTTTCATAATTGAGTGATTGCGGGTGCTTGTAAGTGATATCTTATAATTTTATGTATACATGATTCTTAATGGAAATTGTAGGTGGGGCCTCTCAGTGATAGCTTATAATTTTATATATACCATGATTCTTAATGGAAATGGTAGGTTCCTAAAGGTAGTAGTCTTTTCATTTTTTAGTATAGTATAGAGTATTGTCTAATAATTTAATATTATACTTTTAAAATAAAAATAAAATATTTTCTAAAGAGAAAAACAACGATGTTATAATAGAGAATAAAAATATGTATTTTTAGTTAGTTTTAATTAAAAAATTATAACATATCGATAATCACAAATTCACTATGGTCATTAGATTTGTTGTTGATATTACAACCCAATGTCGTAAACATATTTCACTCACTCTTAGTCATAAATAAAATATTTCATTGTTCACATGGCATAATTTAATTTCATGTCAACTTTAAAAAGGGAGAAATTAATTAGACCTAAAAGAAAGTGTGAATAAGATATTTGAAGTTTATACTTTTGAAAATATTTCAATACTGGATTTAAAAAAACCATTTGAAGATCTATGCTAACTAATTTATCTAGATATCAAGTTCATATATATCTATAAATAAAAAATTTGTTAAAGGAAATATTTTAATGTTGCATAAAATAAAGTATTCAATGTATAAAGAAAAAAAAAGTGACGCAAATAATAAAATATCCAATATCTAAAGAAAAAAAAAGTAATGGAAAGGTAAAAAAAAAAAAAAAAAAAAAAACTAGTTACTTTCTAATAATAATAGGAGGTAGAAGAGTGTAATGCATTGAATTTTAATGTAAATTATTATGTGAAATTTAAAAATATTCACAATGATAAAAATTCAACATAGCTCATCAATAAAATATTTTAATGAAATATTAAGTATTATCAAAGTATATTTAAAAATATATTAATAATGAAAAAATGTGGACAATATAGTCCATATATAAAATGTCTCAATCTCTATGTTATGTAATTTTTTTTTTTTTTATCCAACCGTATATATATATTATATTTTATTTTAATATATATAGATATATATATATAATATATATAATATTATATATATATATATATATATTATATATATATATATAGTTATTGAAAGAAAAAAATAATGACTAAACATTTGAATGATCATATTCATCTATTTTCTAAATATATTTTTTTTATGAGTTTTCCCTAAAATTCAAAATAGATTTTTTGAACTTACGAGTATAATTTGTACTCTATATAGAATTCAAACATAAAATTTAAACAATAATATATATATATATAGGGATGGGAGAGATGCACCTTTTTTTTCAAATTTTGTATTCTAAGAGAGATTTACACCTAAAGAAATTGATCCCTCTCTATGCATACTATATCAATGTTTAAAATAAATCGATATTGATATATCTCTCATAAGAATAAAAATATCATAAAAAATGCAATTATGCCATTATTGTTTCAAAAGATGATTATAAAAAGACATTAATCATTACAAATATATAAATCAAAATCTAATAAACCATAATTATACCCATGCAAATAATATGAAATAAATAACTTTGTATATATACATAATTATAACACTTAAATTAATTATGTATATACTCACATGACCTAGAATTCCTATACTCATTTAAAAAGTCGATACTAGGTACTTTGCAACAATTTCCATTATTCTTATTCTTTTCTATTAACTACTATTATGAATCAATGTCAATGAGTAAATTGACCAAAAATCAAATAATATATTTATAAATAAATCTAGAATATATTAATGGTTGTAAATATATCTATGTGCATACCATCAGCATTTGTTGAGATTTTCTATTTGTAGAAAAATAGGAAAAAATCTCAGCTGATGACAACAATAGAATTCAGGTCCTAGATTAACTCCAGGTTGTTGGGAGGGAGTTAATGCCTCCTATATTTGATGTGAGGGAGTTAATGAGGCTGTTAGATTCTCTATGCTATATAACAGGCAACCATTCGAATGGTTTGCTAAGAGTGTGAGAGGTTTTTGTGAGGATTTCTTGATGTAATCTCCAATTTGATTAATAAATTCCTGATGCCTATGTTTGGTGGACGTAGCCCAGATTGGTTGGGTGAACCACGCTAAACTCTTGTGTTTATGTGCTTGATATTCTGCTGTGTGTTTATTTATGTTTGTTGTGCACCTGGACCAACAATTGGTATCAGAGCAAGTTGGAGGTGAAGCAAATGCTGGAGGTTTCGATTGCCTGGTGCACATTGCCTGTGGAGCCTTACTTGCGTGTGAATGCATTATTGCTATGCGGACTGTGAAGAGAGTGATTGCTGTGCGGACTGCGAAGAGAGTGATTGCTGGCGGACTGTTAGTGCGTGTGTAATGAAGTGCTGTTTCGTGAAGCGCTGTTTCGTGGAGCACTCTGCCCAATAGTCGACGGAATCGAGCCAATCGATCGAAGGAGAGCAGCACCACGAGCCTGTGCCTGACTGCCAAGGCGCTGGAACCTTTCTCTGGTTGTGGGAGCACTGAAAAACCTGTGGTACGCCTCTATTGCGTGGAGCCTGAATTGTTTTATAAAATTGCTGGTGCGTATTTTTTGTTAAATTGCTGGTGCATGTTTTATTACATTGCTGGTGCGTATGTAATACTAGGTGTGTACATCAAGGATACACTAGACTGGCATATGATATGACCAAAAATATAATGCATAGGCTTTGGAAAGGATAACATACAACCAATGGAACATATGTTTGTTTATTAATAACAAAGACAACTAAAAATATAGTATTGGTGCGAAGACTCAATGATTATATACTGATGTTGTACTACTCAAAGGACAAGGATGCTTATCTAAGGGATAATCACCAATTCATGATCATTTGTAATGACTCAAACTTCCAGCAATTTCCTCTTTTTCCGAAATGGACGCTATTCATGTTTTTTTTTATTAATGAACTTGTCACAATAATAACCTCATCGGCAGAAGAAGAAAGCTCCTTAATAATCAAATAAACCAGTTCTTGTTTTGGGGTCCTTTATTGTAAGTTCACACACAAATAAAAAATAAAAAAATTGTTTTGTGTGTAAAAACAAAGGCATAGGTAGAATTTTTTTTGCGTGAAGTGCAAACGGCAGATATTTTTTTTAAAGGCATTGGCAATTTTTTTTTTATTGCTGGTTGGATATTGGAGATTATTGTGTTTTTTGTTGATACAAATGGCGAAAACTCAAAGTGCCCGGTTTGAAATTGAGAAATTTAATGGCAAGAATAATTTTGAGATCTGGAAGGTGAAGGTGCATGACTTGCTTGTCCAACATGGCGTGGCAAAGGCGTTGTTGGGCAAGTCCAAATAGCCTTACAACATCACAGATAGTGAGTGGGCCGAGATGGATGAAAGAGTGATAAGTGCTATTCGACTGTGTCTAGCTGATGATGTCCTGTTTAATATTGTGTCGGAGACAACATCTGCTGGTTTGAGGATGAAACTAGAGAAACTGTACATGACCAAATCCTTAACCAATAGGATTCTCCTGAAGTGACAGTTGTACGGTTTGCGAATGAAGGAAGGTACATCGATTGCTGATCATTTAAATGCTTTTAATACTCTTCTTGTGCAATTACAAAGTATAGAAGTAAACATTCCATTCGAGGATAAAGCTATTACTTTATTGTGCTCGTTGCCCGAGTCATGGGATCATTTTGTTACTTCTATAAGTCTTAGTTCATCAGAAACTATTGAGTTTGATGATGTAGTTGCATCCTTATTATCGAAAGAAACAAGGAGGAAGTCACATTTCGAAACCTCTACATCAGAAGCTATGATGGTTAGAGGTCGTTCGAAAGAAAGATGCCCCAGGAAGCCGAGCAACTCACGTTCAAAGTCGAAAGGGAAGAAGAGTAAGCTAAAGTGTTGGTTTTGTGGCAAATCAGGGCATTTAAAGAAGGACTGCTGGAAGCGATAGCAGCAAACTTCAAAATCAGATTCTTCGACAGAGAAGAAGGAGGCAAATACGACAGATACAGGTTCGACATCTGGTTCAAGTATGAGTGATGAAGTATTATCAGTTAATGTGTCAAATCATGGTCAACATTGGTTGTTAGATTTCAGTGCATCAAACCACATGTGTATCCATAAAGAATGGTTTAAGGAATATAAATCAATTAATGATGGAGTTGTGTACATGGTTAATGATGTAACATGTAATATTGCTGGGATTGGGAGCATACAACTACAAATGTTTGATGGGACAACTAGAATATTAACTGATGTGAGGCATGTACCAGATTTAAGGAAAAAATTGATTTCATTAGGAGCACTTGATTCAAATGGATATAAGACTGTAATTCAAGGTGGAGTAATGAAAATTTACAAAGGTATTTTACTAGTTATGAAAGCTAAGAAAGTAGGAAACCCATTTCAGTTAGAAGGAGGTACAGGGTCAGATTTTGTGTCTACTGTGTCTAAACATGACAGTAGTTCCATTCACTTATGGCATCAAATATTGGGGCATATGAGTGAAAGAGGGTTGAAAATTTTGGCTGATCGAAAGTTACTTCCAAATCTAAAATCTGGAAAGTTAGATTTCTGTAAGCATTGTCTGTTTGGAAAACAAAGTAAACAAAAGTTTAAAACGGGCAAACATACTAGTAAAGGCATACTTGATTATATCCATTCAGATGTTTGGGGACCAGCCCCTACAACCTCATATGGTGGTTCGTCTTATTTTGTATCATTCATTGATGACTTTTCTAGGAAGGTCTAGGTCTACATGTTGAAAAGAAAGTCTGATGTTTTTTCAGTTTTCAAGCAGTTTAGAGCATTGGTAGAAAACAACACTGGTAGAACAATAAAGTGTTTAAGAACTAACAATGGTGGTGAATTTACTTCCAAGGAGTTTGACAGCTATTGCAAGGATGCAGGGATCGAGAGGCATAAGACCACGGTTTATACTCCTCAGCCAAATGGAGTTGCGGAACGCATGAACAGGACTCTTCTCGAGAGAGCAAGGAGTACGCTGAGTAACGTCGGGTTGCAAAAGGAGTTGTGGACGGAAGCAGTGGCAACAACTTGTTATGTGATAAATCGATCTCCATCGACGGCGATAGATTGCAAGATTCCGCAAGAGGTATGGAAAGGACACCCTTGTGACTATTCTAAACTCAGAGTGTTTGGTTGTGATGCATATGCTCTAGTGCCTAAACATCAGCGAACTAAGTTAGATCCAAAGTCTAAAAGGTATATCTTTGTTGGGTATGGTGTTGGAACAAAGGATATAGATTGTGGGATCCTACTACCCACAAAATCATCATCAACAGAGATGTAAAGTTGAATGAATCCTCTCTTGTACAGTTAGATGTAGATAGTCGATTGAAACGGGATGATGTATCTGACTTTCAGCACATTCAATTTGATAGTATTTCTAACGATAGTTATGATGACCATAGTTCAGATACTAGTCATGAACAGGTTTCAGAATCAGAACATGAACAGGGTTCAGGTTTAGATCATGAACAGGTCTCAGATACTGATTGGCAAGAAGTTCCTACAGGTGGTAGTCAGCCAATCGAGGAAGCGCCAGAAGCATCCTTAAGAAGGTCGACAAGAATCAAATGGCCACCGAGAAGGTATGATGATTATGTCACTTCTATTGCATTTACTGCTAATGACAATGAACCTCTGTGCTATCAGGAAGCAATAGAAGGTTTGAAAAGTGACAAGTGGA
>APFE030719586.1:3310-19357 GCA_000404065.3 Pinus taeda
TGGCCAAGGATAATGAAATTTCATTATGATTGGGTTTTTCCCCGGATTTGGGGTTTTCCCGGATAAACACGTGTATTTATGTGTTTATGGTTATTGCTGGTTAATTTTTTATATTTATTTCTCTCAGTAATTCTCCGTAATTAATTTGTGTTCTTGGGTAAATTTCTTAACAAACACTTCCTTTGCTTTGTCTGTGGTGCAGACAAAGGTGAATGGTGTGTTAGGCCAATCACCTAACCTAACAAGTTAAAAACTAGAAGCTAAAAATTTTAAAGCTAAAAGAATGAAATTTGTCATTTTTAGCTCGCATAAAATTTTTGGATGTCCCTAGGCATCAAGAAAAGGAGAGTTTCTAGTAACCATATGGAAATCACTATGGTTAAGTAGGATGGTTTTAGTCAGTGGTTAGACAAAATGCTTCCTTGGCTTTATCCACCAAATAGACAAAGGTGAGTGGTGTGTTAGACAAATCACTTAACTTACAGGGAAATTCATATGGTAGGATGGTTTTGTCTGCCAAATAGACAAAACAATTCCTTGGATTCATCCGCCAAATAGATGAATATGAATGGTGTCTTAGACAAATCACATAACCTATAAGGAAACTTTTTCAGCTCGGCTTGTCCACCAAATAGACAAGGGTGCATGCCCCCAAGCTTCGTTACATTCACCGGACTACTCATGGTAGTTAGGTGGATGGAATGAAGGTTGGAGAGATACTACTGATGTAAAATGACCAGTTACGGATGATGTTTTAGTTGGAGATGTGTTTGAACCAGGAAATGAAAGTTGGTGAGTAGTGACTATTCTGCTTTCATGTGGGAAACACATCAATCAAAAGAGTGTTGAAACAATAGCCTCCATGTTGAAAACATAGTCACACCCAATGAGTAGATTGTAATCTAATAGCCCTTAGACTACCATCACATTCAAGTGAACTATTTTCCTTCCCAATGTAATTGGTAACTTAGGAAGGATCCCTAATGGTTGAATAATTCCTTTGTTAAAGCCTAAAATATTCTATGTAACAGGCATAAGCGATGGTGAACCAAGCACTTTCCAAGCAGTTGACAAAAGGATACTCGCTGAAGCCCCTTCATCTATAATAGTGCTAGACATGATCATTTTGTAAACTTGTACTATGATCCAAAATGGTACATTAGAAGGAAGGTGGGATTTTGCTAGTCGATTCCAATTAAAGGAAGTAACCATACTACTTGGAGGGGGTACCGAATAAAAATTTGAATTAACCCCTTGAGTCGAGGGAATTGGGGGGATTCTCTTCCTGTTGTGAAGGAATAGGTGGATTGCCTCCAAGTTCATCAGACTCTGAAGTAATAGAAAGAATTTGAACAACATCGTTCTCACTCTCCTTGTGAATGGTATTATTTGAAGGTGGAACTTTTGAAGCAAAAACTGGGTCAACTGCCACCTCAACCTATTGAATTCAGTCCGGTATTGACTCAAAAGATTCACTCTCAATGATAGGTGTTTCAACTGATGATTGAGTTATGCCATTTGGATTTTCAACTAGTAAAGGACTTGGGGAGATTTTCTTGTATCCCGATGGAAGTCGCTCTGATGAAGCAGAACGGTTATGCAAGAATCTCCTGGCCTCATCCAAAAAAGGACAATGAGGAAGGGTATGGTCCCCTTCACATAGTTTACATGGAGTTTTGACCTTTTGTTTATGTCTATAAACTTCACTATTACTAGTTGATGCTGTGTTGTCAACAGGATCACCAGAGGTTGATGACACTGAATGGTGCGAATGGGAGGACAATTCTCTCAAGATCGGAGGGATGCATGGATAGTCTCGACGAAAATGGTCTCCCCTACAAATTATGCAAGGGAATCAGGGAGATTTGGTGTGCCGATTTTCGCTAGATGATTCATGGTTTCCCCTTTTCTTAATTGACTTCTTCTTGTTCTCCTTCCCTTTCTTCTTCTTCGCAGATACTTGGTTAGTATTATCAATATTTTCACAAAGTGAAGAGGAAGAAGGGGAGGGAGAAACAAACGAAGAAGAAGGCGAAGTGTCAGCTTCAGTATCAACTGGTCCGTGATTCGATTGCTGACGAATCATGGTATTTTGAATGGCAGAGGTTGAGAACAGCCATACTGGTAGACCAATTGTGATTCCTAGAAGGGACAACATGGCCATGTACAGAGCACCAATATTTCCCCAAGAAGAAAATGGAATAGGATTCCCCTCAAGAGGGATTCCTAAGATCAACGAAGGAACTGGGTTGTTTTTCCGAATTAAATAGATTTTAATGATGGTTTGACACAACTTTTCTTTATCAATTTTTAAGAGTCGAGAAAAATCTAAAGATGACTCTGTTCCCCTTCGATTTTTAATGAGCCTGAAGTGACAAGTGCTCAGATGGACATTTTCTTTTAAGGAGTCAAAAAGGAATGAAAGTGACTACTCTAGAAATCTAGACAGAGGGATTACCAAACCAATGACAAAACTGCACTATACACCTTGGTGGTAAATTAAAGGGAAATTATCGAGGACTTATGTAGGACAATCAATCTTAATGAATGTTGTGTTAAGTGCGTTGCGATCGATAGGGCGCTAGACATGGCTTCCTCTGGATAAAGGATATAAGCCTATTGTGGTCTCCCAATATATACTCGACGGTACAGGGAGCACAAGTCCGTGGTAGCACTTGTCGTAACAAAGAGGAGGAATCACCCAACCTTCAATGAAAATGATAGTTACTAGATTTTATGATGCTGGAACATGTCTCTAGCCTAGACCTCTAAATTTGTTGCGTTAGGTTCCAAAACATTGTTAAGTTCATTGAAATTTATTTTAGAGTTGATCTTGTTTAGAAGTTTGCCTTTCAATGGTTCACTATGTGATGTATATATAAAATTCCTAAAAATCCAATCTACACTGATAAAAAATCATTGTTTAGTTTTAGTAATGAAAATCCTAGCTACTAAGGAAAGAAGATTATGATTCTTTCAAATAGAGAGCAAAGAAAACACACTAAATGCACTTTTCCTAAATAATTTTTTGCACACAATCTAAATGCAAATGCAAATGCATGTATTTGTTTTTTGTTCCCCTTAATGTGAAAAATGCCAAAAAGGAAAACTAAGTATAGATCTGGAATATTTTCTTCAAAGTGACATTTCGACAATCTCTTTTTCAAAATGAAAGGAAGACTTAAATTGGCACTTTTCAATTTTGAATGGAAGATTCTTTCGACACTTTAAATATCAACAAATCAAATAAAAAACATAGCAAAAGTTCAATCAAATATCCAAAGAAGGAAGACTCAACGACACTTTTGTACCGAATTGATTTAAGCAACTTTTTGACAGAGGGTTGTAAATGATGGACAAATACATAAAAACATTACTAATCCTAATAAATGGAGGCTGAACTATGTAATGTAGGAAGGCTTCAGCGATGAGATACCGTTCACAAGCAACAAAACAACCAAACAGAGTTGAAAACAAGAACAAAAAACCCCAAATTTAAGGAGGAGAAATAGGATCACTCAGTCATCGCTCCTGTGCTTCACAAAAATAGGGATCATTGCACCTACTACACTGAGGAATTACGATGCATACTGGCTTCCAGTGACAGGCAGTGCGATGGGCCAAGAAGCGCAACTGAGATGGGTTTTGGCTCAAATTTGCAGCTGATTTCAGTGAGTTAAGCTGAGCTATTATGGACAATAAAAAGAAAATTATAGGGGTATGATCTGGGGAGGTTACTTAGATACCAAAAGGGCATCTAGAATTCTTGTAAGTTATATGTTCAAATCATAAACTAAACTAGAGTTTGACTGAAGAAACATTCATCTACTTTGCAATTGCAGAGCAAGAGCAATTCGAAGGCTATCTAGCTAACTTCATGCTTCATCTATATTTTTAAAAACAAACAATAAACAACAAACAAATAAACTATTCGTTCCCCTATATGATTTCCATTTTTTTTCTAGGAAAACTAGTGTCTTTTTTATTTGCTAGCCCTCTAGGATTGGCAACTATCCTAGAAACAAACAATTGAAGCAATTTGTGATTTCCTCTATGTATGATAGATAAGAGAGACGCAAAGGAACCAACCTACGTCTTTTGCTTAACTCCTTGCTTGATCTCTCTCGCCCTTGACAGAGCTTGCAACTCCTCTCTATACTTATCTTGCTTGGAGAGTACCTATAGAAACACAGTAACAAAACACCATCAAAGCATCTCGATCTATTATATCATAAACCATGCAGAATTAGAAAGACATTGAACATACAATTGCATTCACAAATACATGATTGTATGGAGGAAAACTCAAAGAACTTTACTAAAATACAAGGGAGAATTACAACCCAGCTGTCTGATCCAGCATCATCCTCCCAGCATCAAAGCTCTCTTCACCTCATGAAAAGTAAGATCACCCAACAATACAATGCTTTTTTTCAAAGACAAACTATTAGCACTTCCTTACAAATTACAAAATGCCAACCTCTAGATCTCTCAAATGAGGGATCCATTTATATATGTCTGCAAGGGCGTGAGTCATCTCTGGGTTTTTGAATAGTTTCATTCCACTTGTTGTTCTTGGTTCCACTTGGAGATTTCTTGGATCTCTTACTCATCCCTGGGCCAATTCAAAGAGGCAAGTGTCATAGGAGAAGTTTCTAGAAGATTCCTTAAGCATCCACTTCACAAATTGTCTTGGAAATTTGTCCATTCTCGCTCATCACACCCCACAAAAGGCTTCTTCAGTATGCATCACACCTGGCTAGTGTAGAAGTCAGTATGCATTGTACCCTGATAGTGGAGTAGTCAGTATGGTCCAGGTTTGGCCAGTTCTGAGTGGTTTTTTGGTGGAACTTTTGGGGAATGATGTAATCAGTTGACCATGATCCTTTAGGGTATGAAACAACATTTTTAGGGGCTAGAGAGCCCTTGGTTTATCAACATACAAGATTAGGGTTGAAACACCCAAATATGTCTATAACACTAGTGCTTGATGAGGGCATCGATTTTGTACATATACGACGGTGCTTGCAACTTCAGCCCATAGAAACTCCAGAAGTCTTTAATCATGGAGCATGGCACACACAACTTCCACAATCGTATGATTCTTCCTTTCTGCCACACCATTGTGTTCAGGAGTATACGATGTAGAAGTCTCCCTCTTAATTCTAGCATCTTCACAAAAGTCATGAAACTCGTTAGATTCATATTCAGTCCCATTATCAATCCTTAGGATCTTGATCTTCTTTTCGTCAGCACATCCCGGACACACACCTTATTTCTATACTCGGAATTCAAGCATCCTTATCACCATTTGTCTTACATAGGGTAATGATTTATAATGAAGGTGGGAAAACCTCCGATGCTAATTTCGGACTGAAGAGATGTGTTACAAGACATGACACCTAGCGGACTTCCACCGACCTAATATAATGAATCAACTCAAAACCCAAGAGTGAAGGCATTTTTAATATTGCTTTTCCATACAGGTACCTTGCCATCATTGAACGTCACCTTGTAGCCTTTGTCTTCTATTGCTGAGATGGATACCAGGTTCTTTTTGAGGTCAGGTACATATAATACATCCTGTAAGTGGATTGTATAACCTTGATTCAATTTAAGAGAGACATTGCCTAGACCTTTCATGGGATATTTCATATTATATCCAAGGACAATTTCTAGGTTAGTTTCTTTCTCTATTAGATTATGGAGAACTTCTTTGTAGCCAGTGAAGTGCCTTGAGGCATCACTATCAATAAGCCAATTTCCCAGTGAGTCCAGGGGAGTAGACGTAGATAGAGCAACTGATAGATAATATTCATCCTGCTTATTGTCAATAGTGTTAGATTCATACCTGGAATTTCTAGCCTTCTTGAATGGTTGTCCTCTTCCTTGACTTCCAGCACTCCTTTTACCTCTGCTACTAGATCTACCATTTCTTTGATTTCCTTGAGAGGGATTTTGATCATCATCCCAGTGTGAGTCCCTTCTCTTAGGGCATTCCCTTGCATAGTGACCTGCTTTATCGCAAATGTAGCATTGTCCTTTTCTTCCACCCGTAGGTCCAGCCTTTCCTTTTGACTTAGTCCCGGAATTATTTCTTTTCTTAGCATGAGAAGAAAATGTAGCAGGAGGACATTTAGGCATGGGAATTTCTTTCTCTTATATCCTTGTTTCTTCTTGAATTCATCTTGCCATTAGTCCCTTGAAACTAGGAATTACGTTATTATTGACAAGAGTAGTCCTGAACACGTACCATTTGGATGGTAATTCTCCAAGAGTATTGAGTGCCTTTTCCTTATGAGTAGTTATCTCTCCAATAATTAGGAGATTATTCTTGATCTTGGTGATTCTTAAGATGTATTCTTGCTTACTCTCATCTTTTCCCTTCTTAATTTCCTTCAGCTTATTTCTAAGAAAGAAGACTTGATTTGCATCATTAACTTTAAATAAACTCTCCAGTCTATCATAGATTTCCTTGGAGGTGTTTAGGTTGGAGATGTAGGCCACCAAGCGTTTGTCGATAGAGTCCCAGATGATCTTCTTTATTTTACTTCTCCGGTTTTCCATTTGTTCCTAGCATGAGCAAGTGCATTTGATGGAGGCTCAACAACATTGCCTCTCACATTATCCAACACTCCTTGGTCTCCTAAGGTTAGATCGAGAGACATCTTGCATCTGTGATAGTCAAACTTCTCACGGAGCTTGTCGTTTGTAGGGAAGAGTGTTGAGGACCCCATAGTTCTTTTAGGATAGTTTTTCCAATCTTCTCTTTAGTGATTGCTCTTGCTCTTGCTCGGGCTTTGTCTTCACCTTAGCTCTGATACCATGTTAAGTTATGGTATTTTCTATGCTTAGAGCAGTTTACTTCTTATTCTTATTATTATCCATAGATTCATAATCACATGTACATTAAGTTAAGTGTAGATAGAACATTAAACGATTGACATAAAACAAGCCAATAAAAGAGTAGCCAGGGATAAACCCCAATATGAGGAAACCCTTTGATCAAATATTATTTTATCTTCAATAATTCAGCAAAGAGAAAATAGTACATAAATCTTATTTACATCAGCAGTAGCAAACCCTAGATTAGCCCTAAACTAGGGCAGACAATATCTTGCAAACCAACTATCGAATCGGCTTGATTCCTTTAGCAAAATGTCCGGCCTTCCGAGGAGAGTCAGTTCCACCTACAATGTAGTTTTAAGAGAGATCCTGATGGTCAATGCTGGTCAAACTTTTGATCTATAGTTGTAGCCCTAAATTCTGTGTCCTTCCACACATGTGAGAGAAGAGTCCCTTTCTACGCAGTAGGAGAAGAGCCTCTTTTACGCATAGTAGAGAGAGAGAGAGATGTGATGAGATTTTTGTACAAATGAGGAAAAGACCTATATTTATATGAAAATGTTGATGATGAATAGATACATTTGTTGGGCCTCTAAGCCTACATGAGTTATTGGTCAGTTTGATAATTATTCCATAATCAAAATTAATTCATATTTCCATAAATATTTATCGTAATCGGAAGATCTCTAGATCAATCCTACACCTCTCAATGAGAGGAATCCAATAAAAATATTATCAGCCATGAATAGGATGACCCACATGGATTTTCACCCTAGTTTCCAATTTTAACATCCATAGAAGACACGAGGTAGTTATCTTTGTCCAAGGCATGGTTTACATTCTGGAAATTGACACACAAGTAGATTTACCATGACTTCTTATGTACAGGAATAATATTTGAAACCCATGGGGAATGAAAAACTTTATATATGGTATGTGCAACCAAAAACTTAGTAAGCTCTTTCTGTATGATGGCTTCAAGTGATGGATGTACTTTCCTTAGGTTCTGTTGATATGTCTTGACCCCTTCTTTGATCACGATGATGTGTTGGATGATTTGCGTTAAGTATTCAAATCATCTTACGTCCATGAGAACACATCTTGGTACTATTTGAACAAATGGAAAAAGGATTTATGCCCTTGTTGTGTGCAACATGTACCAAGATTGATTAACTTCATATCTTTTTCTATTCCTAGGTTGATCTATTCATGCCTCATGATCAAGATTTTGGTCTTGCTATTCGTCAGCACCTAGGAATGTTCTTGCAAGTCATACAATCTTTCCAATGTTTCGATGCCTTTTGTAATAAGGTGGACTTTCCTATTACCAACTTCTCCACACATAGAGCATTCGTGCTTGTCATCATCTATCATTGCATCTTTGAAGATGTCAGCATTGGCCATGAAATGGAGTATCTATTGATTATTATTAAACACGCGTAAGTTAGTTATGTTGTCTGGGATAGATGGTATAACAATGAAATTAAATGCACTTACGTGGTATAACAATGAAATTAAATGCTTGGAAGTTTGATATTAGTCACCATACTTCTTGCTGGTAATGTTTGAGGTGTGATGATAAACAGTGAATGGTGTTACATGCCTATCATACCACTATCTCTAAATCACCTACCACTTTGAGCGCGACCATGTTGAGGCTGATGGCTTTCCGTAAGCCTAACACGAGTGTGTCATACTCAACAATGTTATCTGTGCACTTGAGCTCCAAACGACTTGAAGCCAGATGCTTCCTGATGTAAGGTACGATCAAGAGACACCTAGATCCTGAGCCATCCTATGTGTTTTATCCATGAACGTAAATGGTCCACAACTGGTCTGTACACAGACCACTCGATGTGCTAGTACCACTATTACTACTATCATTGCTACTACTGGTACTATTGGTACAATCTACTGTACAAGTTTCATTACCATCATTTGGGCAAGGAAGGAGTCCCAACTGTGTATCTGGTGGGGTTGGAGCTGATCGTGCATGATAACACCCCAATATTGTTTCAAGGAGGCAGTTCCCAAACATGAGATCTGTGAAGGCCAACGATTCATTTTCACCATTAAGGGGAGTGCCATTATGTTTCATGTACCTCTCAAGAGAACACCCAAATTTGGTCACACTTTCTCTTGTACGGAAGCCACATGTGAGACGAGTCTGTAGTAAAATATACGTCTAGCCTGCTGGACTAGTCTCTACTGAGTAATAGACTGTATGCTTTCTATATGTCTACAACCACTATGTTAATGCATTGGTGGACTTGACTTTCATGAGATATTCAGATGATCATGTCTCGTAGTTCACCAATGGCTAGTACCAATGTTCAATCAAGTTATACGATTTACACGGATGTATCACTCCATTGTCCATTCATATATTTTGCAATGGAGAGCATCATGACATTGGCTACCATGCCGAAATCAATCAAGCAGTTTTTGGAGCGAACTGGTTGCTTCTTTGTGAGATTCTTACCTATCCCTATGTAGGCAGATGAATACTTTCAAATGTGTTTGTTTTCCATTGTTTGAGCTTGGACACTTTTGTAGCCAAGTTGTTGACAAGGTGAGTGAGGGTCTTAATATCAATTGCTTCCTTGTCTCTACCCTTGCTCAATATTGTTTGAGACTTCCTCCATGCATCCTTGGATTCCTTTGTTTATTCATCATCCTTAATGACTCCAATTGCAGGCAGGTCTTTCTCAACAACAATAACCTCTTTGCAGATTTCTAAGATTGTTGGGGGTTCGGAGATCACTTGAAAAGCTCCGTAATGCTAGTCAACAATGTGGATCTATAGTGATCAACAATGATGGAGTCATGAGGTTTAGTGTCTGCTACAAAATTGTTCAATATGCATGGAAACCTATGATTGAAATCTTCTAATTTCTCTTTTCCCTCTATCTTGAGGCTTCCCAATTCTTTGAGTAGCATCAATGGGGTCTTGTAATTAGCAAACTTTTCAAGGAGCATGTGCTTGAATGACCCCCATTTCTGTCTAGTGTTTGCTGGAAGGTTGTGATACCATGGAGTAGTGCAACTATCCAAGGTACATGGGAACAATATGCATGCTTAGTCGTCATACCATACCTCAAGGGTCTGCAACTATTTGTAGAAGTTGTTGAAGTGGTCTTCTGCCTTCACCATGCTGTCAGGGTTGAACTTGATGTTCATTCTCTTCACTCACTTTGGTATCTTGTGGAGAACAGTCGGAAGAGCCAATGATCACTGACTCATCCATTCAAGATTTGGGTCAGCCATTTCTTCTTCTTCTTCTTCGTCCTCATCTTCTCTTTCAGAGCAATATTTGGATATATTGGATAAATATGTTCCAAAGAAGGTAACAACAAAAAATGAGTGTTTGATGATTTGGAAACAAAATAACCTACTGTGCTTGTAGTGTCAGTTTGATTCTAAGAAAATTGAAACGTTCAAATTTTTAAATGGTTTCAGATATTTAAACAATTTCTTTATTAAAATTACGAAGCTTCTGTAGAACAATAATATAGGGACACACACTAAAGAAACTTCATGGGAATTTTGTGAGGAAATCAGCAGGGCAATTGATATCATAGTCTTGAATGCAGAGTACATACATGATGTAAAAAGTTGTCCTGATATGAAATCCAAGGAAATTATTCTCATTGAAGGTTATATTGAAATGATAAAACATGCTTATATGAAGAACGAAGGTTATATGAAAATTGAATCCATTATGTTTCAGATTTTTTGTGACATGAATGATGAAGCTAAGAAAATTATTGGTCGGATAAATCGATCTTATGGACAAGGCCGATCTCCCTAGTATCAAAATATATCTAGCAACAAGTAGGAAAAGAAAATCTACCTTTCTCTAAACATATTGTGATTCATTAATAAAAACTATAGAGGTGTTTAGACCCTACCTTAAGTCCAATGCTATTTTGTAGCAGCCATCCTTCAACCGTCCGAAAGAGTTTCCTTTTGAGAATTTGTAATCACAAACAAGAACACATCAAATAACACCTGCATAGCTAATATCATAAATCGTGCTCATTATGATGATTAAGGAATCCATAAAATAACCATAAAACACAGCTTATTGAGAAAAAAAAACTTATTTGTATTAACTTTGAAATAGAAGAACTTTACAACCTTTGGTGCCTTGATGTTGTACAAGCTCTTCCCAGGGTTCGAAACCGGAATCTCCTTTACTTTGATAAGCCTCACACTCTTCTAAATGAGATCAAAGAGGTATATAATCTCTCCTCACAAAAGCTCAATTAGGAAGACTAAGTTCCAGTAGCATTTCACCTCAAAAATACTCAGCTTTCAACCTCCCCAGTAACTAGCCCAATGCTTCATTTTATAGTGCAAAGGAAGGAGGTTACAGGTCCACCTATGAAGGGATAGAGTCCTCCTTAAAAGGGATAAGCTCCTCACATCAAGGGGTTAGCTCCTTAAGGTATGGGATGCATGAACCTTAAAAGTGCGAACTTTCCACCTCAAGATTCCTTCCAGAAGCTTCTAGAAATGACTCAAAGTGATTTTTTAAGAATATATTTGCGCCTTTTTAACTTTTATAGGGGTCCACACCCATAACACAGAGACAGAGTGGTCAGGTGCGCAGGGGACATGACCATTGGGTGCGGGACCGCAGGTAAAGTGTGGAACCAGAGTTTCAGAGACTTTTGAGGGCTTTCTCTTATTTTCAAGGCTTGATATGAAGAACTGAGGCTTAAGACTTGCAAAGGAGGAGAGTATGAGTGGTAATGGACTCATATAGATTGAAGAATGTCAAGGTGACAATTTTTGTGCAACAGATTGCCCCTTAAAGTGAAAAGTCTGTAATAGATGAGGATACATTTTGTCATCTAAGAAGGGTGGAATACTTTATCATTTGAAGGATCATCTTGTGGACACCCCAGTAGGAACCTATAAAAACATTCAATGTAAAATATATATATGTGAACATATCATCACTGAGGTAGGCATTCCCATGCTCAGATCAAAACTGACTAGAAAACTAACTAAATTGTTCTGATACAGTAATGATTTTGTAATACATCAAGAGTATAGACATATGTAGACACAGTATGGGCACAACCATATGTTTATGAATAGTCCACTGTATAATGAATAACAAACTTCCTCGCAGCTTGAATGGTAGAAACTAGATCCAGGGTCTTGATTTCTACTTCCCAAACTAGTACGATTCTATCCATGTGAATGAATGTGTTGAAGTCGAACATGGTAGAAACCACTTGATTACCAGTCAATGATGTGAACTACTAACAAGTGTGAGAGAAACCACCAGTAATGTCAATGGCTCTCAAATTACTCAGTACAATCCATGAAATGTGAAAATGAGATGATGTCGAACATGTTATAGAATCCTTTTATCGAAGGTCAATGATGTAACCTGTCGTCAAAGGAAAGAAACCTACCATTAGGGCATGTAGATTCGAAGGTACTGATGATTTCTAGATCATCTTTCTAGATAATGAGCTGAAGTCGATAGAAAGCGATCTGTCATAGGGAAGTCGAAAACATGAAATCATAGATCAAGTTTTGAAGAAATATATTTGCCAAGGACTAGCTCAGGGATGGTCAAAATGGATGATAGATATTTTGAAAATGAATGGTTTATTAGAACTGACCTCTTGAACACATAACGACACTGCAGATGGTTTGGTGACAATTGACCCATAGCTAATACCCAAAAATCGGCTGAAGACTTTCAATATGGTTTGATTAACTGTTAGGCAAAGGATTTCACCACCCAGGTAAACAAAAGGTGTCGTGTTCAAGAGTGGTTAACTGCTTTTCTAAAACACAAAGTATAACAAATAGGCTCATTTTTCTCTCTTTTCCCCCACCATTTCTGGCAAGTACCTCTTTATTTTTGACAAGCTTGATGAGGATAACATTTGCTTGGTTATAAGCTCATCCTTTGGATGACTCCAACTTATTTTAAAATTTGAACCCTAAGAAGGAGTGGTTTGTTCCTGTTTAAAATCGAAAAGGTCCTTTACTGTTAAATTTTAACGAGTCCAATATAGGAAAAACTCGATGTTTTTCAATTTTAGGGAGTTAGAAGAAAAACTTAAGAAAACTCCATGGGTGTCCTTTTTCATAATTGTTTGTCCCCCAAGCCTAAAAAAGTATAAAATAATACTTGAGAGAACCGCTTGACCATTACGATCAAGGAGTACTTTTCATAATTAGTGGCACCGATATGAAAAAGTAAAAATGTGATCGAAGACACGTCATTTTAAAACCAATATCGAACCTAAAATGATAAAAGTCTGACGATATTTTCATGTCTATATGGTTAAAAAAGAGTTGTAAGTGGACCGCCTTTTTAATTCTATTTAACGAGTTAAAAGGGAAAAACTCGGCAATCTTTTCATATTTTACGAGTCGGAAAAGAGCTTACAGAGGACTCCAATGTTTCACTTTTTTGTAAATTTTGGAAGTGTTGGAAATAATACTAAGAGGGGGGGGTGAATCAGTATTATTAAATTCTTTTTCAATTCACACAAAAATTTGTATATGCTACTTCAGTTAGTGAAAATAGCATGTATACGCAACTCTGGTTAATGAAACTTGTGTATAACTTGCAGACTTATAATTTTAATTTATTCTTCAGATGTTGATCATTAATCTGTGTGTCAGAATCATATAAACAATAACCAGGAATAGAAAAATAGAGCAGGCAGTCACACAAAAGAACATAAGATGTAAGGTGGCAACCCAATGTGGGTGAAAACCACCTACTGCAATTTGTCTCTATCTTCTTTCAATTAGAAGCTTCTTTTTACAATGATCCTGTACTGGTACAGTCTTATACCAGTAGAGAGGCTGCTACCTACAGAAGGCTACAACCTTCTCTCATTCTCCAGCTTCACCTAGAAGGGAGCTACAACCCCCTTTAGCTCTTGTACTAGCTGAGGTACTAGTACGTATGCTGCTACCTGCAGAAGGCTACAACCTTCTCTTTTCTTCCAGGGAGCATGTTTCATAAATTTTCAGACTGGATCCATGAATAACATCAATCAAACATCAATTATATCTGCATCAATCAATCTCCTTTATACCAACCAATATAGAATCAACCAATCACTTCTCAGAATGTTGTAACCAGAAAAAAATACTAATAACCAGATACCAATTCTGAATCTAGAACACTGCAGCAATAAACAGAAGCAGCTAAAGCATATTTCATGAGACATATGCTACCTCACCATGCATAAACCTGCGTACATATGTAGATGTATTAATGCCAACCAGCGTATATGCTTCCTTCAGTTGCTGAACCTACGTGTATACGCTCCTATGCCGCGCCGAACCTGCGTATAGATCTATAAAAGATAATTCACCCTTTTACTTAATCATACATCAATTATACCCAGATTATCAGATTTATAGATCTAATCATATGCCAATTATAACAGATCAAAGGTTACAAATATACTATTATTCAAGCCTTAAAATCTTAATCCATCAATAGACTTATCCATATTTTAGTGCTCAGGTTCCTCCTTGGTTCATATCCAACACTGCACCATAAACCAAACACCAGTATTCCAACTCTTGCTCCTCTTAAGATATTCAACACTTAGTCGATACCCTTGCCTAATGATCTCCTTCCCTTTTATAGTCTTAGGCCTTACTGAAACCATGGTCCAAAACCATTGAGAACCAATACTAGGGACTGAATACCTGGGTTCAATACTTTTGGATGCAATACCAAGGACCAAAACCATAGGTTCAAATATGTCGGACTAAATACCATGGACCAAACATAACTTTTCCCACATGTACGTGTTTTTCTTTGCATGAAAGTGCATGCATATGCATACGCGCCTTTTGATCGGTGATCCCGCGTGTATACGTGACTTTGTTAAGAGAAAGCTGCGTATACCTCATTTTCTTTCATTCTGAGAGCCTGAATTGATATCTTATATTTGAGTGAGTTTCCATCAAGGACAAAACCTATGCCATAGTGCCAAATCTATGTCATAATGCCAACAATCTCCCCCTTTGGACTTGATGGCAACCCTAAGTCACTCAAATTCATTCTCCCCCTTCGACATCAAGGGCAAAGGGTGGACCAAGATATTCTCTTCCTTGATATACATTCTGTTGTCCATGCTCCCCATGAGTACATGCTGAAGTTTCTGATTGAGCTCCCCCTTTGCACATGGCAAGATTTAGCAATCCGTCCATGCTCCCCCTAAGCACATGTAAGGTCTACAAAAGCATAACATGACTTTATACAACATTGCCAACGACCTTCCTAAAGACTCATACATACATCAATCTCTCAACCAAGTGGGGATTGATTTATCTACCCAACCAAGTGGGGATACACCAAGAATTTACACATGATAAAACAAGAACATTATTTCATTCATCCCAGGCATAGTGGGGAAACCAAGATAGGCCATTACATGACCTTGATAAGAAAAGAAATACATGACATGGAGAGAAATATCTATAGCAAGATTATGACAACAATTATCATCAGCAGCATCTGTCAATCATCGTTCAGACTAGCAACCATGTTCTTACTCTGCACCTGTTCCACCTAAAATCCAAAGTACTGTGAATCTTCTAAGATAATGCCAACAATACATTATTATAAGAATATATGCTCCCCCTGAACCTGTGGTAGATGGTCTCTGTAAGACCCATATCAGACTCTTTTCATCCTAAGCCTGGCCCACTGTTTATCTTAAAACCAACATATACACGACTATATCTTCATAAACTGGCATATGTACACGGATCCCCCACATGAAACTCATGTACAACCACTTTTCTCTGAAACAGATAAGATTGAACAGCAAGATGATGCATCAACTACCCCGAGCTTCTGTTTGAGGTATTCAAATGTCTCCCTGGGCAGTGGTTTGGTGAGTATATCTGCAACTTGTTCCTTAGAGGGAACATACTCCAATTTGACCTTTTTTTCAAGCACTTCTTCCTGGAGAAAATGATACTTGATCAGTATGTGCTTAGCCTTTGAATGAATGACAGGATTCTTGAAAATACTGATTGCACTTGTATTATCAAAAAAAAAGGAGATAGGTGGAGTACAAGTGATTTGAAGATCTTACAATGTTTGCATCATCCGAAGGAGTTGTGTGTAGAAAGATGCAGCAGCTACGTATTCTGCTTCAGATGTAGATAATGCAATGGAACTTTGTT
>APFE030719590.1:0-12321 GCA_000404065.3 Pinus taeda
TTTCTCCCCCGATCAGGGTGCGAAATAGAGGGTGACCCCCATCAAGATAGTTTAAATGATGAGTACGTTAAGGTACAACACCACTTTCCCCCACACACTCGAAGTGATGGGTGCAGTGGCCTTCTACATGTATAAGGCTACTAACACATAGGAAGGTGGCAGAGATTTTCAGGTAATTTTTCTAGTTGGTGGCGAATATAGTGGGAAGAGTGTTGGCAGTCTTCGTGACCAAGCAAGTGTGGTAGAGCATTTGCGGCAGGAGGACTCTGTAAAAAAAATTAGTGCAACATCTCCAGAAGTGACGAAGGTTCCATCGGCTCCAAACGAAGGCAGTCGAGTACATAACCTGTTTATTCCTCCCCTCCATCATGCTCCCTTATGTCTAGTTTGGTATTTGGCTTTTGCATGGGGGAAATTGGCTAGAACGTGGGGAAAAACTGGGTTGGGGGAATTGTATGGCTTCGGTAGTCTAGAAGAATAATGTGAGCCCCACTAGAACCTCTTCGATGTCAATTCGCTATGAAGTTTTCCTCTCCCGCATGGGGTTAATTTAGCTCTGGGGAAGGGGTGTCAACCCTGGGGAATGGTACTATCTAGTTTGGTTCAAAGACCACGGGGTTGAGTGTTGGGCTACTGTTAATATACGTTTTAATGTTGAATATTTATTTCTTATGGTTGGATGGATTATGGAGTCGCACATCCAAGGGTTGGGTCAAAGGGTCTGCGAGGTCATTGTTGCAGGGAAGTCTCATTTGGGGCCTGGGAATTGGCATGAAACTAGAGCTAGCTATGACAGACTCGGATTGTTCGGTGAAGGTTGTTTGGAAAATGGGTCTTTGGTTAGTTGGATCTTGGGGCTGTGTAACCCAAGCTTGCATCAAAATGCCTGTGAGGTCACTATAGAGGAGATGTGCCACCCTAGAGTCTGTAGGGTCATCGAGGTGGTGTTGCATTACCTGGGTTGGGGGATTGGTCACAAAAATGCTGGAATTGGTTATGAGGGGCTTGGAATTTGCGTTTTCAGTTGCTCTCCTAAAAGGCCTGGGGCTGGCTGGTTGTCGGGGTTTCGCACCCATAGCCTAGGTCGAAGCATCTACAAGGGTCATAATGGGTTCAAGATTTTAAATTATGTTTTTTATGCAAAGGGACTTGGCACGAGATTGCATGCACAGTTGGGGTGGCAAACTTCAGTAGGTGGCAAGGCCTGCGAGTGGTGGAAAGACAAAGCATACATTTTCGTCAATTCTGGTTTATTACTTCCATGATAGGTAAGCAGCGAGGTAATCCTTCCCGAGCATGAGGGTTTCCAAGGCTCGCCTCCTCACCTGCACAGGGAATTTCCAACTCTTATTCGATTACCAGATTTCAGGATTATGTGGCTATGGCTAAAACAATGAAGACTAGGGGCTGAGGCAAGAGACCTAGGGTGGTTGAGCAGGAGAATGAACCCAGCTCCTCGGGCAGGAGACGTGACAGAAATCGATTTGCTAACCTCGTCAATGAAGTGGCCTCAACATACATGGAGGGGACCAGCAAGGAGATTAGGAGATTGGTAGAGGAATGGGAAGCCGATTTGAACCGCCAAGCGAGTGTGACTAAGATAGAGATCGAAGATTGACGAATCCTCATGCTGGACTCTAGACACACTCAAGGGCAAGTGACACAGCTCAAGAAAGCCCTATATCTGTATTGGCTTATGAAAAGTCTCCTGGGAAAGGACATGGAGAAAATTTCAGTGAGCACGGCGACAGATGTACAGGACTTTTCCAATTACAAATAGGATTACCAGAAGTTGTAATTTCAAATGCAGAAACAAGGACACCTCAGTCACATTGAGAAATTCTTCCCTTTTTTGTTCTCATAGACAAAGTTGCATGGTTCCAATGCTAAAGATTTGGCTTCGGCCAAATATTCCTTTGCCGAGCAGGATGATTAGAATGTTTGATTTCTGTATTTTTTTATTAGTATTTATACATATAGATTTTAATTTTCATTTTACAATGATATATGTTTATAAGAAAATAGAGTATGGGCATGGACATGAAAATCAAACTTATATAGCTTGGATAGAAAGACTCAGTAGTTTTTTCTACTAGATAACTTATCATGCAATTAGGTGGCCAACAAACTTGGTTTCCCGATGGGCAAGTTGAGGCCACCTATGTTTTGTGTGGTTGTAACTTGCTTATTGATTAATTAATGAAAAGGAATGATCCATCAAGCTTACAAAAAAAAACATGGTGAAAGAGATCTAACATACCAAGAAGGTGAAGAGTGTGGGTATTGAAGGTCCCACATGGCATAAAAGTATGATTTAGAAGCACTCAATGGGGTGATTGCTTAGTTAGCAAGTGGATTGTTCATTTTGGGTGAAATTCCTTCCTCTAACAAATAGTGTGCCATATGCCATGGATTTACTCTATGTGTTTGTTGAGTTGAGCTATCCAAACCCACGCGGTCTCGCACAAAATATTGTGTAATTTCTCCAAATTTTCCATATAAAAACTCATTGAAATTTTGTTTTGTTTGAGCATAGAAAAACAATTATGGGTTGGTGGGTGTACTTGGTCGTTGACGTCAGGAATTGGGCTCTGGAGCCCTGCTGGTGGTGGCAGGGTAATGTCAGCCTAGGAAAACCTACATTACCAAAGTTCAATTATACAAAAATCCCAAAACTTTTGCTTGTATGACGGAAACTATTGACAAATCCTGGGAAATATATGTCACTGCGTGAATGAAGTGACATAATAAATCAATCCTCTTATACCAAGCTCTAGGAGCTTGTCTAAACCCATAGAGGGATTTATTCAATATGTACACATTATCTTCATGTCATTTTATCACATATCATATGGTTTTTCTACATATACTTCTTCTTTTAAAATACCATTTAATAATGTTTATTTTACATCCATTTGATAAACGTTCCACCTATTTTGAGTTGTTATGGCTAAGACAACTCTAATTACACTTAACCTTGAAAATGGTCTAAAGGACTCATCATAATCAACTCTAAGTTATCATGCATAATGTTTTGCTACCAATATGGCCTTATACTTTTCAACTTCTCCTTTCACATTAAAATTGGTTTTTTGAACCCATTTAACACCAATGTAGTATTTACCTTCTAGAAAATTCCATGTATCATTATGGAATCCATTTTGTTTGCCCTTTGCTTTGACCCAAGTTTCTTCCTTAATTACTTATTCAAAGTGTCTAGGTTGACAAATAAACAATGCAAAATTCGAATGCACATCAAGATATTAGGAATAGACTAGGTGTTAGGCTAGATGATTCATAATGAACAAAAAAATTGGAGTCCTTGTTGGAGTACCTCTAGGTTGGGTTTGTGAATCTCGTTTTCCACCTTGTCCAGTCCTATCCTTCACTTCATCTCTTTCCTCTGGTGTTATTACTCCAATAGTTACATTCTTCTCTATGCTCCCATCCTATGCTTCATCTTTTGAGTTCAACATATTTTCAAATTATTACCATCTTTGTAATTTAATTATACAATTTATCTTCCTTAGACTGATCATTATACCATAATGCATTTTCCACTTTTTTTCCTCTGACTTTATTCTCAACTCTTTAAGCACATGATTACATGCCACAGACCCAAATACTTTGAAGTTTGCAACACTATGGCTCATACATATCCATGCTTCTTGTGGGACTTTGTTCATCACACTTTTATTAGGAAGCTTATTTAAAACATAAATAGAGAAACCTAATGCTTCTCTCCGAAAATTATTTGACAAATGTTTCACTTTTAGCAAGCTTCTAGTCATATTCATAATGGTTTTGGTTTTTCTTGTTTCTACTCCATTTCACTAAGGTGTATATTTTGTTGTAAATTATCTTTTGATTCCATGTTGCTTACGGAAAACATGAAAATCGTTGAATAATATTCACCTCCTTTGTTTGATCCTAATACTTTAATTTGATGACCAATTTGCTTATCCATCAATTCCTTAAATTCTATAAACTGCTCAAAAGTTTCAAATTTCTTTGCAAGCATGTCCAACTCTTTTTGTTGTTATCATATATCAAGGTTAGGAAGTACACTTCATCCTAGTGATTGAATTTGCATTAAGTCAAATAGATTTGTATGAACTAGCTCCAAGGGTTCCTTTGCTCTATAAGACACTACTTTAAGGTAACTATCTCTATGTTGTTCACCATAGTGCAATTCCTACAAGCACCAGTTGCCTCTCAAATAGGAGGAAAACATTTAACCATCTTTTTCTATTGCAATAATTTTAGGCCAACAAAATGTAGATGACCAAATCTGAAATGCCACAACTAAAATTCATCAGAACATATTTCCTTTTGAGTAAATGAGGCATCTTATCTATTATAATTCATGTAAAAATAATAAATTTTATTCTTTGAAAACAAAGTTACCAACTTAATGGGCACTATACCAAGTTCTCATTATTTTTAGAGGTTGCAAAAAATCATCTGATTTTGAAAAGTGTTGATGCATAATCAACCTTTTTTTAACATTTTTTGACACTTTAAATTTTCTTATGTATTAAGTATATATACTTCTTTTTAAATGTTAGTGATTTTTATGTCAAATTTGGAAAGTGTTGATGGAGCATCAACCCTTTTTTTTGGGGTCTTATTTTTTACACTTTACATTTTCTTATGTATTGAGTATGTACAATTTTTTTTAAATGTTAGTGATTTTCATGCCAATTTTGAAAAGTAACATCAACCCCTTTTTCTTTGTGCTTATTTTTTACACTTTAAAATTTCCGATACATTAAGTATGGATAAAAAAAATGTTGGTTATTTTTATGTAGATTATGAAAAGTGTTGATGTAACATCAACCCTTATTTTAGGGCATATTTTTGACACTTTAAATTTTCTTATGTCCCAAGTATGCACAACTTTTTTAAATGTTGGTTATCTAATGATTTTTCAAGTTGTTTTATTCATTTTCTTGTTTTTATTCCTAAGATGTATGTTTTTTAAGGGTTTTTCAAGCTTGTGTTTTTTGTTTTTCTTTGCAATGTTTTTTTAAAATGAAATTTTAATTTTTTTGTAAAGATTTAAAATAAATAACTAAATAATATTTGAAGTTATGATTGTTTTATATATTTATATATCGTAATTAATACTTCATATACGTAAATAATTGTCACTAAAAACATTAAATTTAAACACTTGGAAAAATACATTTTACATATTTATATAATTAAAAAATATGTATTTTGAAACCTTCGCTAAATAACAATGTTAAATAAAGAAATTTATAAAAATATGAATATGAAAAGTTGAAAGAAAATCCAAAATTTAGTCAATAATATTTGAAATATTTGTTTTTGAAAAATAATGATTCACATAAAATTTTAACTAAAATTAACAAACAAAAAATTTTAAAAATTTTAAAATAGGTTAAACCAAATCTAAAATAAAATAAAAATAAAAAAATACATTGGAAAACATAGCAAAATTAATTTAAAACAAAATATAAAAAATCAAAAACAAAACAAGGGGAAAAATTAATATAACAAAATGTGGAAAATAAAGAAGAAAAAATAAAACTTCTAAAACCATGTTAAAATGAAATAAAAATTTATTAAAAAAACAATTAAAAAGGGAATTTCATAATTTTAATTGTTTTTTTTAATAATTGTTTTAATTTTTTAAATTGGTTTGTTTTTTTAATTATCTAATTTACTTTTATTTTGTTTTTTTTTTTTCCTTTGGGGTAAATTTTTAATCATTTTTTCTTAAATTATATTTTTGGTTTCACATTTTTAATATTTTATTAATTTTTAATGTATTTTTTTTTTTTTATTTGTTTGAGTTTTCCTTTTATTTTTGTTTAAAAAAAAAAATCGGTATGTTAGATCTTATAGAGATGAGCATGGAATCTGATTTTTATTTGTTTTATGCAATGTATTATTTTTTGGGTCTTTTTTTATTATTCTTTTTAATTTCTTTATGATTCAATATTTTGTTCTATTATTTTTTTATTATTTATTACTTTAAGTTTTTTTTGTTGTTTTTATTTTAATTTTTTTTAATATATTTTTTGTTTGTATTTTTTAATTTCTTTTATTATTTATTTTATTTTATTTTATTCTTTTTCTACAAGGCTCATGTTGATCCTTGGTTAGCAACCCAACTCCACTATGTGTCAATTTGATAGTCGATTTTAAAGTTTTAGCTATAATGGATCAAGTCTGCTCCCATAGTGTGTCAATTTAATGATTGGTTTTTAAATTTTCATTGCAATGGGAAGAATTTGCCTCCACTATGTGTCAGTTTCATGGTTGATTTTAATTTTTGTTGCAATGTGTCAAGTTATATTTTGCTAAGATTTTATAGTTATACTTTTAGCATTTAAAAAAAAATACTCTTGGTATAATGAGTCTTTCATTTAGGTGTTCATTTTTCAAGTTTTTTTAAGTCATATAATTTGTCTATAATGCCATGGTTGAAAAATTAAGGTTTTATATACTCGTGATATTTGGTTTTAATTCCATGGTTAAAAAATTATCAAAATTATAAGGTCTTTCTAAGTCATGATATTTTATTTTTAATGTTATGGTTGAAAACAATTATAATTTTAGGGTTTTTAGAGTCGTGATATTTTATCTTTAACGCCATGGCTGAAAATTGTCAGAATTTTAAGGCTTTTCAAAGACATTATATTTTATCTTTAACGTCGTGCCTGAAAATTGTTGGAATTTTAAGGTTTTTCGGAGTCATGATATTTTCTCTTTAGTGCCATTGTTAAAAAATATTAAAATTTACCTGGGAAAAAAAAGGTGTTACAACATACACACTTTTCGTTTTCAGGTTTTCTCATGCTTTTTAGGGGTTTTTTTGCTAGAGTTCTCATTTTAAGGTTATAGTTCTCATTAAGTCGCTGACGTTGTTTTTGTCATCTTCACCCCAGTAATTAACATCTTACTAAGATGTGTGTTATATATAAAACAAGAATTTCCCTTAAAAATTCCATTATACTCTTTTTAGGTGAGTTGACCATGTTCCTTTTTGGCCGTGTTTAGTTAGGATGTTGACCATTCATTTTTCCATAACATTTACGATATTGTATGTCCCTAATATAACTTTAGTTTGTACTAAATCACATAGGTTTGTGATTATACTTCTATTTATTGTCATATGATTGCTACACACACTATTTATAAGCTAATTATTATTAGAAGTATCTTTGGTAGCATCAAGAGTAAAGAATAAAGAGTATTCATAAAAGGTGTTGGAAGAGCAGGTTGATCTTCTTCTTCCTACATTCAGTTGCATAATGACCTAGATTATTACAATAAAAACACTTAACACGGATTTGTCATACATTACATTTAGTTGTGAGATTCTACTATTGATCCTTGTAGGTTTTAACCTTGTACAGAAATTACCTGCAAACGAATTCTTAAAAACAAAAAATAAACGATGGCGAGAGCTTAAAACATAAAACAAATATACACAGAAATTTTCCTTTGGATTCCAAAACCGGGACTACAAATTTATTTTTCCTTATGTTCCTTTCAATGTTATAATACATATATATACATGTTGAAGCATTCATAAATCCCAATCCATTAACCCTAGATTAGAGCATAATCGTAGTTCCCTTAACCAGATCTACAATATACCATGGGCAGAAAACCATCATGCCCAAAACCATGTGTAAAATCCATGCACAAAACCATAGGTAGGTTCACCCACCTAATATAGGGTCCAAAAAATAATTCCTGGGGCGCTGCCCTAGACCCCGTAGAGGGGGGTCGCCACCCCCCCTAAACCCCCTGGCTTCGTGCCTGGGGCTAGTCATGGAAAGAATATAAGACACACCCAACATTCTCCCACTTGTTGTTTTCTTTCCACACAAGGGGTCATAGGAGAGCTTAGTCATTGCTCCAGCCCTACCAACGCCCATTGTTTCTCTACACCAAGAAAAATTCTTAGTACTCACAGAATTTGTCACTACATCTACATTATTCTTCAAAGTGTCCACTTTTACCAGCAACGCCTTTTTTCCCTCAGCCATATCCCTCACAAAGTGATACTAGACATCAATGTGCTTTGTCTTTGAATGATAAACAAGGTTTTTTGTTAAGAAAATTGCACTTTGGATGTCATAGTCTATCCTTATAGCTCGTTGTACTAACCCCGTACTTGAACACATTCTCTACAACCAAACTGCTTCCTTGCTTTCATGAGTGGTTGTCATGTATTATGCCTCTATAGTTGAAAGTGCCACTACAAACTATCTCTTTCTCATCGAACTAAATGCACCTCCAAATAGGATAAATAGATACCCACTTGTAGATCTCCTCTAATCCATATTTCCAGCCCAGTTTGCATCAACAAAGCCATGGATGTCCAAAACTCTATCCAAATTGGGTCTTCCTTAGTAGCACAGACCATAATCACTAATGCCGCACAAATACCTGAAAACCCGCTTCACTATTTCCCAATGCTCCTACCCTGGTTTTGACATAAACGTGCTCAATACTCCCACTGCATGTGCAATTTCTGGTCTAGTACAGACCATTGCATAAATCAGGCTACTGACTACACTTTCTTATGAAACACGAGACATGTCCTCTTCCTCTTCTTGTGTCTTGGGATACTGTTGAGCAGATAACTTTACACCTACAGGAATAGGAACCTTCACTGGTTTACTATCCTGCATATTAAACCTCTGCAGTATTGTCTCAACATACTTCCTCTGGTTTAGCCAGAGCTTCCTCTTTGCCTGATCTCTTTTAATTTCCATGCCCAAAATATAGTTTGCAGCACCGAGATCTTTCATGTCGAATTTGGAGGACAATTGGGTCTTCAAATCCTAGATGATTTCTTTGTCATTTCCAACCAACAACATATCATCCACATACAAGACCAGATAAATAACACGGTCACCAATTAATTTAAAATACACACAATGATCTGCTTTGCTTCTGGTGAAGCCAAGTCCCCATATAAATGTATCAAATTTATGATACCACATCCTTGGTGATTGTCTTAACCCATACAGAGACTTTTTTAACCTGCATACCAGTTCTTTCTTTCCCTTCACCGCAAAGCCTTCAGATTTCTTCATGTAGATCTCTTCTTCCAGATCCCATGAAGAAATGTTGTCTTCACATCCATCTGTTCTACCTCAAAATAAAAAGAAACAACAACAAATAAAAGTAATCTAATAGAAGCTAGCTTGGCAACATGAGAAAAAATATCAACCAAAATCAATTCTCGACACCTGGGAATAACCTTTTTCTACCAACCAAGATTTGTATTTCTCCACCTTGCCTTTGGCATCCATCTTCTTCTTAAACACCCATTTTCTTCCAATGGGTTTCCTTCCAGACAGCAACTCCACCAGATCCCAAGCATCATTTTTGTCCAAGTATGTCATTTCATCAACCATGGCCTCTTTCCATAGTTTTCTATCATATAAAGCTACTGCCTCAATGAAAGTAATGGGATCATCATCAGTAATACATACAGAAAAAATTTGAACAGAAAGCAACTAGACTATACATTTCTGGTTTCCTTCTTTCTCGAACTGATCTTCTCACAGATGGAGTTTGTGGCTCTTCATCTTTTAATACTTGTTATGTTGTAGAGTCTGATTCTTCCTCCTTTAGCTCAAACTCTATCTTCTTAGGTTCCTTCGGTAGGACTTCATGTTTAATAACATATTTCACCTCTCTAAACACCACATCTCAGCTATACACAACCTTCCTTGTTTCTAACTCCAAAGCTTATAACCTTTTAAACTATCCTTATACCCAATAAAGATGCACCTTTCACATTTACTATGAAACTTGGTTCTTTTCTCCTTTGGAACATGTACATATGCATCACATCCAAAAACCCTCAGATGTGAAAGAGAGAGTTTATTACCAATCCATACCTCATGTGGAGACTTATCCTCCAACGCTGATGAAGGTGATCTATTAACCAAGTAACATGAAGTCTCCATCGCCTCTACCCAAAATTATTGTCCTAACCCGCCACCACTGAGCATGCTTCTTTCCTTTTCCATCAACGTCATGTTCATTCTTTCTGCTACTCCATTTTGCTAAGGTGTGTATGGAGTAGTCTTTTATCGTGCTATACCACACTTTTTACAGAACTCTTCAAATTCCTTCTTGCAGAACTCTCCACCATTATCTATCCTCAGCACCTTTATCTTCCTCTCTGTCTAGTTTTCTACCAGAGCCTTAAATTCTTTAAACCTGTCAAAGACTTCAAATTTCTCCGTGAGAAAATATATCCATGTATTCCTTGAGAAATCATCTATAAATGATACATAGTACACAGACTTTTCGAGTGATGGAACTGACACAAGTCTCAATACATCACTGTGCACGAGCTCTAATATCCCTTTCGCCCTCTTAGGACTAGGGGGGAAACTCACACGATTTTTCTTCCCATATACACAATGTTTACAGAAATCGAAATCCAGAGATAAATTAGACATATCTTCTACCATACCATTATCATGAAGTATTCGAAGCCCCTTCTCTCCAATATGTCCAAGCTTTGGTGCCATAACATGGTCTTTTCTCTAGAGACCACAAGGTTTTTTGTTCCACTTTCAGGAACCACAGAACTGTTGCACCCATCAATTATAGTGCTACCCAGAAGCTTGTATAGAGTTCCAATCCAAACTCCTCGCATCAATACCAATGCTCCATGAACCATCTTGCAGGTATCTTTCTCGAACACTATTTTTACACCTACATCATCCATCTTACTTACATAAATTATATTTATGATGCAAGAATATGAAAAACACTCGAAAGTGTTCTAATCCTTCCACCTTGCAACTTCAGCTTGACTTTTCTACGTCTAATAATTCTATCCTTCCTTTCATCCCCTAAGAAGACATCACCACCATCATATTTATCATACTCACAGAACCACTCTCTATGGGGAATGAAGTGAAAGGATTCACCTTAGATAATCAACCATGCCTCATGATCTACATGTGTATTTGATGAAGAAGCCAAGTACACATCCCCACCTTCATCTGAGGTGGTTTTCACCTCTACAGAAGGAGCATCATCATATCCCTTTCCTTTCTCAAGAGATTTAGATCTACAGGCCTTTTTGAAGTGCCCTTCCTTTCTACATTTCCAGCACACCTTTACAGGTTTTCCTGGAGATTTAGATCTCCCACTCGAAGACTTATTTTTGTTTATGTTCTAGGACCGTCCTCATACAAGCAAGGCATCACCATTCTATCCCTCCATATTTTTCTATCTCATCTCCTCCAATAGCAAGGATGAAAATATTTCATCTTCATGGTATTTTTATTGCTACCTATTGCAATAACCAGACTATCCCACGAATCTGGTAAAGAACACAGAAAACTGATGCACTTATCTTCATCTGAAATTTTAATATCAACAGATAACAATTGGCTTACCATAGTATTAAAGGCGTTCATATGCTCTGTCGTCAAGTCTCCATCCTTCATCCTCAGACTATACAGATTTTTTCTGCGGGAACAATTTTTTCACCAGAGACTTAGATTGGTACAAATTCTATAACTTGTCCCACAAATCCTTCATCGTAGCTTTCCCTGATACATTCAACAATACTGAATCTGATATACACAACCGTATTGTTCTCTTTTCTTTCTGATCCAACTTCCCCCAATGTTCATCTAACATTGTCGTTGGTATAGTACCCAGATCTACCACGATCCACTAATCTTTATCCACCAGCAAATCCTCCATCTTGAGTTTCCACAACTCAAAACTTTGACCATTAAATTTCTCGATCTTTATCTTTCCATTACTCGCCATCTTCTTTCACCACAAGAATCGATCACCCATATCTCCCACTAAACAAGGTCTACTACAGGCCCGAGCAAAACCCCTCAACAGAAAAGGAATCCCCTTGAAACCAAAACAAATCTGATGCCAAATGTAGGTTTTAACCCTATATAGAAATTACCTACAAACAAATTATTAAAAACAGAAAATAAACAATGACAAGAGCATAAAACATAAAACAGATATACACAGATATTTTCCCCCGGCTCCCAAAATCGGGACTACCATATTGATTTTTCATTATGCTCCTTTCAATGTTACAATACATGTATATACATGTTGAAGCATTCATAAACCCCAATCAGTTAACGTTGATTTAGAACATAATCATAGTTCCCTTGACCGGATCTACAAGATACCATGGGCAGAAAACCATCATGCCCAAAACCATGTGAAAATACCATGCAAAAAACCATAGATAGGTCTGCCCACCTAATATAGGGTCTGAAAAAAATTCTTGGGGCACTGCCCCGGACCCCAAAGAGGGGG
>APFE030719591.1:1185-40445 GCA_000404065.3 Pinus taeda
AGAGGATGAAACAAATATTAGAGCTTGTGCACAGTGATGTGTTTGGACTTGTGAAAGTTCCATCACTGGGTAAGTCTGTGTACTATGTATCATTTATAGATGACTTCTCAAGGAATACATGGATATATTTCCTTAAGAATAAATCTGAGTCTTTGATAGGTTTAAAGAATTTAAGGCTCTGGTGGAAAATCAGACAGAGAAGAAGATAATGGTGGAGAATTTTGCAGCAATGAATTTGAAGAATTCAGTAAGAAGTGTGGTATAGCACGACAGAAGACTACTCCATATACACCTCAGCAAAATGGAGTCGCAGAAAGAATGAACAAGACGTTGATGGAAAGGCAAGAAGCATGCTCAGTGGTGCCGGGTTAGGACAGGAATTCTGGGCAGAGGCGGTGGATACTGCATTACTTGGTCAACAGGTCACCTTCATCAGCGTTGGAGGATAAGACTCCACAGGAAGTATGGACTGGTAAGAAACCCTCTCTTTCACATCTGAGGGTATTTGGATGTGATGCATATGTACATGTTCCAAAGGAGAAACGAACCAAGTTGGATAGTAAATCTGAAAAGTGCATATTTATTGGGTATAAGGTTGGTTTAAAGGGTTATAAGCTTTGGAACTTAGTAATAAGGAAGGCTCTGTACATCCGAGATGTGGTGTTCAGAGAGGTGAAATATGTTATTAAACATGAATTCCAACCAAAGGAATCTGAGAAGATAGAGTTTGAGCTAAAGGAGGAAGAATCAGACTACAACAGAGGAGGAATCAGAAGATGAAGAGCCACAAAGTCTAGGTGTGAGAAGATCAGTTCGAGAAAGAAGATAGCCAGAAAGGTATAGTCCATCTTCTTTCTGTTCAAATTTTGCTTTATCTATTACTGATGATGATCCCAAAACTGTAAAGGAAGTAGTAGATTTAGAGGATGGAAAACTCTGGAAAGAGGCCATGGTTGATGAAATGACATCTTTGCACAAAAATGAGGCTTGGGATCTGGTGGAGTTGCCGGCTGGAAGGAAACCCATTGGTAGCAAATCGGTGTTCAAAAACAAGACAAATGAAGAAGGAAAGGTGGAGAAATATAAAGCTCGGTTGGTAGCAAAAGGTTATTCCCAGGTGCGAGGAATTGATTTCGGTGATATTTTTTCTCCTGTTGCCAAGGTAACTTCTATTAGATTACTTTTGTCTGTTGCTACTGCTTTTGATTTTGAGGTAGAACATATGGGTGTGAAGATAGCATTCCTTCATGGGGATCTGGAAGAGGAGATCTACATGAAGCAACCTAAAGGCTTTGTGGTGAAGGGTAAGAAAGAACTAGTATGAAAGTTAAAGAAGTCTTTATATGGGTTAAAACAATCACCAAGGATGTGGTATCAAAAATTTGATACATTTATATGGGGACTTCGCTTCACCAGAAGCAAAGCAGATCATTGTGTGTATTTTAAATTAATTGGTGACCATCTTATTAATTTGGTCTTGTATGTGGGTGATATGTTTTTGGTTGGAAATGAAACAGAAATTAACTAGGATTTGAAGACCCAATTGTCCTCCAAATTCAACATGAAATATCTTGGTGCTACAAACTATATTTTCGGCATGGAAATTAAAAGAGACTGGGAAAAGTGGAAGCTCTGGTCAAACCAGAGGAAATATGTTGAGACAATATTGCAAAGGTTTAATATGCAAGATTGTAAACTGGTGAAGGTTCCTTTTCCTATAGGTGTGAGGTTGTTTGTTGAACAGTGTCCCAAGACACAAGAAGAGGAAGAGGACATGTCCCATGTTCCATATGCAAGTGCAATCGGTAGCCTTATGTATGCAATGGTATGTACTAGACCAGTCATTGCCCATGCAATGGGAGTATTGAGAAAGTTTATGTCAAAACCAGGGAAGGAGCATTGGACAACAATGAAGCGAGTTTTTAGGTATTTGCATGGCACTAATGATTATGGTTTGTGCTACCAAGGAAGACCACGATTGGACAAAGTGTTGGATATTCATCGCTTTGTTGATGCAGACTGGGCTGGAGATCTGGATCAGAGAAGATCTACAAGTGGGTATGTGCTTAACCTATTTGGAGGTGCATTTAGTTGGATGAGTAAGAAACAATCTGTAGTGGCACTATCAACTACAGACGCAAAATACATGGCAGCCACTCATGCAAGCAAGGAAGCAGTTTGGTTGCAGAGATTGGGTTCAAGTATGGGGTTAGTACAGGAAGCTATAAGGGTAGACTATGATAGCCAAAGTGCAATTTTCTTGCAAAGAACCCCGCATATCATTCAAACACAAAGCACATTGATGTTCAATATAACTTTGTGAGGGATATAATAGAAGAAAAAAAGGTGTTGTTGGTAAAGGTGGACACTTTGAAGAATACTGCAGATGCATTGACAAAATTTGTGAGATCTGAGATGTTCTCTTGGTGCAGAGAAACAATGGGCATCTCAGGGATGGAAAAATAACTAAGCTCTCTTGTGGCCCCCTGTGGAAAGAAAACAACAAGTTGGAGAATGTTGGGATGTGTTATATTCTTTCCACAACTAGCCCACGTAGTTAACTGGGGGGTTAGAGGGGGGGCGGAGCCCCCCCTTTGTTGCGTTGATTGTGTAGCAGGGGGGATCACAGGGGGTTTGAGGGGTACCCGTAACCCCACTTTATGGGGTTTGGGGCAGCGCCCCAGAAAATTTTGGTTTTGGACACCATGTTAGGTTGGCGGACCCACCTATGGTTTTGTGCATGATTTTCGCACATGTTTTTTTTTTTGGACGCGATGGTTTTTCGGTCCATGGAATTGGATGCTTCAACATGTATAAATATTAATTATAACATTAAAAGGAACATAATGAAAAATCAAGCTAGTAGTCTCGGTTTTGGGATCCAGGGGGAAATCTCTATGTCTATGTGTTCTATGTGTTATTCTCTTGCATTGTTTATTTTCTATGTTTTAGAATTCACATGCAGGTAGTTTCTGTATGGGGTTAAAACCTACAACTCCTCTGTTCAAAATATTATTCTTTCCTTTCAATTTCCTATTTTTCTTATACCACGGTCCTAGATGAAAAATGGTATTATCATGAATTGCCTTGTCCAATTTATTTTGTTCCTTCAAGGTTTCATTCTCCTCTTTGATATGTCTGTTCAATATTTATAATTCATAAATTTCCTGTTTGAGAGTATCAATTAGAGGTTCTTGTGGATTGGAAAAAGGTTTTGGGTTCATTGAGGCACTTCTCTTCTCCATTGATTCTATGTAATCATATATTTGTTGTTGCACTAGGTCTATGTCTGGAGATCTTCTGCTTGGGCTACCTTCAAAATGATGAACAAGAGAATTTTGAGGACTGTGTGCAGAAGAGATGTTAACAGGAGATGTTTTTGGGGTTTCCTCGTCTAAATTTATAAACTATGTCCCTTTTGATGATGTTTTAGTTACCAAACCTAGGAGTCTAGATCTTCTTCAAAGTTGTGGAGGACTTACATGCTGCTCATTTGTGACCTTTTTCTCCTTTCTTATCTTTCCTCTTGCCTTGATTTTCTTCCTTATTTCTGTCAGTTCTTCAGAGATTAAATGTTCATCATCTTTTTGTGATGAAGACTCAGGTCCGTTTTCAATAGTTATATTAGTCTTCTTTCTTCTACTTCTTCTAAGATTATCTTCTTTAGGTGACCCTGATGCTTCTTGGAAATGATTTCTAATAAGGAAATTCTCCCAGGTATATCCTATGCTTTTTAAATGAAACTCAATCAATACCTTTATCAACCCATGATGATACATGGTTGTATCTATGAACTCTATTTTCTTTTGCACATTTGAGGCCATCATTCCTAAACTATTTAGCAGGAAGAAAGGAAGATTGATTTCAACATTTTCTAAGAAATTCATCAATAAACAGATATGGTAGATATACATGCAACCAAATCTCTTCTCATAGGTTATAAATTTCTGTAATATCAAGTGCATGTTCCTCCACTTACTTTTAAGAGCTAAAATGGGAATTCCTTTTCTAAAAACACAGACATCCATACCTGGGTTTCTGAGTATTACTTTCCATGATTCACTGTGGAACTCCTTGTTTTTGAACCATCTTTCACCATGCCTTGGAAGTTTTGTAGCCTTGGTTATGAATGACTTAGTTACTACAAACTTAATATCTCCAATTTCTTCCTCTGTGCCATCAAAAGATCAAGCAAAGGATTTTGTAATCTCCTTATGAAAACCATCAAATTTATCAATGAATTTGAGCCATCCAGCTTTCTGCAACATTTCTATGAGCTATGGGTATCCTTCCATGTACTTTGCTCCTACTAGTTCTGATTTGACAATTAGCCCCATGCCTTCTACTACGTAGAGTTCTCAACCTTCAGAATTACCCTTCCTGGTTTTATGAAATGGATTGACTGCGAATATCATGAAAGGAGTTGTGTGTTTGTATGAAATAAGTAGATGGTAGGAATTTTGGAGAGACGTGGACAAGTATGTCACATCGTAGTCATGATCGTAAAAGCAATGAGGGAGTTTATTATGGACCGTTATGTAACAAAATATGGAGGATGTGGCGGATATGTAGTATGATGGAGATTGCAATCAAATCAAATGATGATTCATCGAGGAAACATATGAATATACATATTATATATGCTTTATGTTCTAACCTTTCTATTTAAAATAAAATTTTGCACTTTACCTTTTAGAACTTAACCTTTCCATTTGTTGTTTTCTTTGATGTTGATCCGCAGATACCCTTTTTAGCCCCTTTTTAGCATATTGGTCTTCAAAAACAAGATTCTTCAATTCCCTGCAATCATCATTTTTTTGGAACTGAGCTGCTGAATGAGATATGGCTACAGAATCAAATTAGCTATAGAATGGAATCAGCTGTAGAACATGATAAAAATGAAGTACGGCTATGGAACATGAATGTGAAATGGAATGGAAATGGAATATGACAGTGAAAGGGAATGAAAGTGAAGTGAGATGGAATGAAACTAAAAAATAAGAATGGGGTGAGATGGAATGAAATGAAATTAATTTGCAGATTAGGAACTGCAAATGAATGTAGCTTTATGTCACAACTTATTACAGAAAGAAAATGGAAAATATAGGATGTCAGAAATCTCTTATCTTCATCCTGTATTTCCAGTATAAGTATGCCAATGAACAATTGGTTTTCACACTTATACATTTTATTATTATTTTTTTAAATTTTTTTTCCTTAGATATTATATATAATATACAAAGAAAACCTAAGTTAGTGGAGAAGAAGAATTCTTCTTACCAACTCAATTTCAGTGTTATCTTCGAAAAATTTAACAAAATCCTCTCTTGAAATTGGCTTATGATATATCTTTAACCGTTGACCATTCACAAGAATATGTACCTTTGTTTCATCTATTGTTCTTATTCTCACTGCTCCATTATTAAAGACTTCTTCAATATCGTATGGCCTAAGCCAATGAGTCTGAAACTTTCCTTGAAAATCCTTGAATTTTGAATCGAACAAAAGTGCCTAATCCCCTGCTTGGAACTTCTGCTTCTTGATATACTTATCATGCCATTTAACCCTTTTTTTTTGGACTAAATTGGTTCTTTCAACTGCATCTTGACTAATTTCATTAAGCTCATTGAGTTTATCCAATCTATGTTTATGTGCTTCTAATAAATCCAGTCCCAATTGGACTACCATCTTAAAGGTTCTGATTTGAAACTCTATAGGGAACAGGACTTGCTTCCCATAAACAAGCTCATAGGGAATATGTCCTGTTGTGTTCCTCCATATAGTTCTGTAGGCCCATAAGGCTTCAGGAAGACTTTATGCCCAATCTCTTCTGTGTAGATTTACAGTCTTAGTGAGAAGTTCTTCAATCACCTTATTAGTGGATTGAACTTGACCGTTTTCCTATGGATGGTAAGGAGTAGAATTCCTATGTTTGATCTTGTATTGTTCCACAAGTCCTTCCACCATTTCAGATGTAAGTTGAGATCCTTGATCTATCACAATTTCTCTTGGAACACCAAACTGAGTGAAGATGTCCTCAAAAAGAAAATTAAATACAGATTTTCATTAGCAAAAGGTAATGCTTTAGCCTCTACCCATTTGGTGACATAATCAGTGCATACCAAAATATACTTATTTTGTTTAGATGGAGGATTAATTGGTTCAACAAAATCCAAGGTCCATTTTTCAAAAGGTTCAATGAGTACCTAAGTTTGTAGTGGCATTTCATCTGAAGGAGCAGGTTTTCCTACCCTTTGGCAGCTATCACACCTTTTGATATATTCTTTGGCATCTCTGAAGATGGAGGGCCAATGATATCCCAAATGAAGGAATTTATAGGCTTTCGTCTTGTCAGCAAAGTTTCCACCACAAGGTTCATCATGACATGCCTTAAGAATTTCAGGCATTTCATCTTCTCAAACACATCTTCTGATCATGAGATCTGGACCTGTTTTATACAATTCATTAGTAATCCATGAGTAACTTGCACTTGTTTGAATGACTTTACTTTTCTCCTTAGGTAACAAATGTGAAGGTAGTTTTCCTGTGACTGAGTAATTGGAAATATCTGGAAACCAAGGGGTCTGATTAGTTACTGAAAACATATATTCATCAGGAAATTTATCTTCAACTAGAGTGTCATCTTCGATATTTTGAATTCTAGACAAGCAATCAACAACTGTGTTTTGTTTTGCAGGTCTATCTAGAACAATGATGTCAAATTCTTGCAGTAGTAATAACCATCGTGTAACTCTACCATTAGTAATAGGTTTATTCATTAATTACCTAATTGCATAGTGAACTATATGAACAAAGGTTTCATAGCCTGTTATGCAATGTCTGAACTTGTTGAGAACATGAACAACAACTAATAATTCATTTTTAGTTACAGTGTAATTTAACTCAGTGGGAGTCAAATTCTTGCTTATGTAATAGATGGCATAGGGGATCAAATATTTTTGTCCTAATACATCTCCCAGAGTTGTATCTGAAGCATCTATTGAAATGTGAAAAGGTTGTTTTCGATTTAAACCTCTTAAGATGGGTGCTTCAAAAATTTTTTCTTTTGAAGTCTCAAATGCCAACTGGAAATCAGGATTCCAATTGAATTTACAATCTTTGGTGAGTAATTTGAAGAGTGGGGATGCTAATTTAGTGAAATTTCCTATAAACCTTCTATATTATCCTGTGAATACTAGAAAAATTCTAAGATCCTTTTGACAACTTGGAATTAATAATTTAGAGATGACTTCAACTTTAGATTTATCAACCTTAATTCCATCTCTTGAAATGTGATGTCCTAAAATAAACCATTTTGTAAACATCATAAAAAAAAATTCATGGCTTAGTGAAAGGTTTGCTTCCTTACATCTTTTAAGAACTTTTTCCAAATTTTCTAAAGCTTCTTCAAATGTATTCCCATAAAATGTAAAGTCATCCATATAAACCTCTACACAATCATGTATTAGATCAAAATCAATTCCTAGCACTGCTCTTTGGAATGTTGCAGGTGCATTGCACAATCCAAAAGGGAGTACTTGGTAGGCATAAGTTCCCCACAAATAGGTGAATGTGGTTGTATCTTGATCTTCTGGTGCTATCTAAATCTGATTGTAACCACTAAAATCATCCAAAAATGATAAGTACTTCTTACTTGCTAATGTATCTAACACTTGATCTATAAAGGGCAAAGGAAAATGATCTTTTAGGGTAGCTTTATTTAATTCTCGATAGTCAATACATACCCTCCATTTACCATTCTTTTTAGGCACAATCACTAGAGGAGAAACCCACTGGCTGTTTGAAATTGGGTAAATGAAGTTTACATTCAGTAATTTTTGCAACTCCTCTTTCACAAGTTCCCTAAGATTTGGATTCATCCTTCTTTGAGGTTGTTTGATAGGTTTACAATTTTCCTCAATGTAAATGTGATGTATACAAATTCTTAGGACTAATTCCTTTCATGTCAGTGTATTCCCATGTGTTATCACTCAGATTTTCCTAGAAGTTGTAAGAAACAGGAAAGGGGTTCAAGGTAACCACAAAAAACTTTTAAGTACAGAATCTAGCCAATCTGTACTTAGAGAGGGCTCTCTCTTTATGATTTAGTTTTGTTTATGGGATATTAAACTAGTTATGAAAGCTTGGGGGTTTTGATTGTGTTTGGTGGTGGAATTCTGGAGCAGATGGATAGAACTGAGTATTTTAGGCCATTGGGCTAATGGAGTCAATAGAAGATGGCTTAACTGGATTTGGATTTTCAACAAAGGATGGCTTCACAGGGCAAGATAGCTAAATAGGGAGCAAATGGTAATTTGAAAGGATGGGATGGGCTCAAAAGGGAAGAAGGGCAATTAAGAATCTTTCCACATGTTTTGAGAAGAGGGAATTTGGATGATCACCAATAAAAAGAAATTAAGGATTTTTTACTAAATGATCAAAATGATAAAATAAGAAGCAGGAGCAATTAAGAATTCCTTGCCTATGATAGTTTAGAAGAAAACATTTAGAATAAAAATGAATTTGGAAACAGATTGCACTTAAGCACTTTATGAGTTATACTTTTTTGTTTTGATATCGAGATATTAAACACAATTGAAATATTAAACAAGAAAACAATAATACATGACATATAGAATACTTATTTGTCTGGTGTTTGACACATGAATCCTATGAAAATTCCTTTGTATTATTTCTTCATCTAACCATCCATACAAAAATTTCCCAACAGTATCTCTTTTCCAAAATAATCAGTCTTACAAAAATGTCTAAAAATCCACACTCAATACTTTGAATAAGGGAGTATTTATACAAAAGTTTTACAATAAAATATCTCATAACAAAGAGATATATATTCTAGGATGACTAACTATATGCTACATAAAAATAGAAACATATGGTCTCGAAGATCCAAGATAAAGTAAACTGATGGCTTGCTGTTCCTGTTTTCGTGAATGAGCTAGAGGCAGGCCCTATGATGAAGCATCTTGTTTTCTTCCTCGCAAATTAGTGCTGGTCATTCTCCTTTTCATCTTCTTACTGATACCCTTTACCTTCTCGATCTTTGTTTATCCTCTTTTACCACAATTGACTATGGTAACTAATGAAAATTTACTTTTTCACCAAGGATAAATCACAAAATTTCGGTCATATCTATCCACCATTTTTCATGTGGTATTTTGGTCCTTTGAAGTTTCCTGAAGATTTCATCAGCATTTGTGTATTTAACAAAATTGGGCTGAACTAGAAACAAATGCTTTAACTCATGTTCAACATAGAAAAGGTTCTCTAGACTGTCATAGAGAACTCTACCTATAGGTAGTGCTTTTGGTGCAGATGTACTAGTTGATAAACTAGCTTAGTTATCTACATATTGAGCCAATTTGTCAATGTAGTCTATATGTATCATCAGTTTATGATTGATTACTGAAGGACTAGGTAGCCCTTTGCTCTGAAAAACACCAAATTTTTCCATAAAATCATTGATTTCTTCTTGCATGTTTTGGCATCTTCTTTCCAAATTCTACATTAGAGACCTTTTGGTTAATACCTTCTTGATTTCTAGAATAGTCCTTGTTCTGTCTTCAATGCCCAGTTCTTCTAGCTGGTACTTATTTTTGCTATTCAAAAAGTTTATTAGCCTGGTGGCTTCCTCAGGCTTCCCTCCTAATTCTTCCTTTGTCCTCTAAATTTTTTTAAGAGCTACTTGTACCAAATCAATATGTTCAAAAATTATTTGTATTAATGGCCAAACATCATTTATTGACTGCGTGATGTTGGTCCAAAGAATATTCCTAATGTCTGCTAAGGGCTTGTCAAAGGTGAGGTCTTTCTCTAATGATTTCACCTGCTGTACTAACCCTTTATTCTCCATCACTTTTTCAGAAAAAATAATTTTGGAAAGATCATAGTTTTGTTCTAAGGTAACAAATTGTTCTTTTACCTTTCGAAATTTCGAGACTTGGAGCTTCATCTCCTCCATTGATTTTATCAATTCATCTGTGCTTAAACCTGAAGTTCCTGTTGGTGACGTTCCTGTACATGTACCTATGATTACTTTAGCTATGATTAAAGGGACATTGGGTGCAAGAGTTGTTTCCAGTGTTAAAAGGACTGTAGTGGAGACCACTGGTATCACATTTGGAGGCTGAGAGGTCGACTCTCCCTGTTTCTCCTTCAATGATTTTTCTAACTCTTGTTCAATCTCCTTCAATTGTTCATTAAGCTTGAGGACTAAATCTATAAGATCCTCTTTATACCTTTTTTGTATAATCTTGACAATCTGTGGATGCCTTGATGGAGGTAATTTTAACTATTTTCTTAAGGCAGCTACATCTTCATCTTTCTTTTTAATCAAAGCTTTAGCAACCTTAACATCTTTTGGGTTATGGCCCAATCTAATAACCAATTCTTCCGAAGATTTAATTATATTGTCTTGAGCCTGTGAAGAGGCTCTTTCCAGCTGTAACTTAGCAGTTGTATTATTCAAAGAATTTTCTAATCTTTGGGCCATCATGGCCTTACCGGTTAATGTAGAATATATCATTTCCCCTGTTTTCCTGTGTAACTCAATATGATCCAAGGGATGAATGTTTTTTTCCATGACCTCAAAATCTGTTTGAAGGTAATCTGCAATTGTCTAAGGCTGTTGTACTTTGGGCTTGAAGAGGCTCATTTTCATTTTGCCCTCCTTGATGTCATAGGCTAACATCAACCTATTTTGATTGGTGGGAGCCATTTTTAAATATTGATTGTAGACTTGGATCCTTAATGTCTCATTACTAGCTTTTATTTCTTTGAATTTCTTTTTAATATCTAGGTTGTCATTTCCTGGAGGCTTAAAAGATGATACTTCAGCACTTTGTTGCCTTTCCAGTTCCCGTCTCTATGAGATGGAAGGTGTCCCACCTGCTGGGAAAGTCTGATGACTGTCTACACCTTCTTTTCTTTGGCTATCTATTGTTTCTTCAAAAAATTCCTCTTCTGAATGAGGATTTAGCCTGTGCCTTTTAGCACCAGACTAGTCTGATGGGCCACTGGCAGGGGTAGCTACTTCTATATCTCTCTTTTTATTCCTTTCCTCATTTAGAGGAGTTTGCAAAATTGGGGGCTCTGCCATGTTGACTTGAGTTGGGTGAGCCTATGTTTGAGTAGTTTCCAGCTGCTTAGACATGGTTGATTTCTTTGTTACTTGGGTCTTGGTCTCTGTTTCTTTTCCCTTGGATGTCCCTGTAAGTGATGTACTGGTCTCTTGTGAGTGCCTTTGTGAGGTATTATCTGTTGGGGCACTAGTCCCTGATGCTGGATTTTGAGAAGTCTCAAATTGCACCTCTCCAAAAGAATCCAGGTCAAGTGTCTTTTCAAGATCCTTCATTACATTTCTATATTGACCTACTCACTATCTGTTTCTATTAGGGTCCCTTCCCTCCATTTGTCCATTTTGGAAAATTGTTCAATCTCTGAGATTCTGTGATGCAAATATGGTGACAGTCTATTCTTCATTCTTCTATCACAGATGAAACTATGGGGATCATAAGGAATCTAATTAAAACTTTTGTTTAGTTTCAGATGGTCTTCTAAAATTTGCTCTGCTGCTTTCCATGCTTCCCTAGTGTTACAGAGTAAAGGGCCTAATTGATCCTTGATCCTTAGTTGTGCTCTCTTCTTAGCCTTAGTAAAATGAATCAAGTTTGAGTTTATTATTTGTCTGTAGTATTCCAATGCAAACAGTTTCATTGGAACATATTTTGGTAGCTTGAAAGGGGAAAGCTCACACCCATATATCCTAATTTATGTATGATTCTGTTATAAATACCAGTCATCCACTCTGTACTCTTTGAAGAGCTCAAGGATTCTTTTGATATCATCACTGATTCTAGGAGGTGAAATCCCTATCAGGAAGGTGGTAGCTGGATGAACAAACTGATTAATGAACCCATTATATGAGTAGGGGTTGGATAGAGATTTATGAAAGATGGAAGTAAAAAAGATGAAAGACCTTGGATTACCTTTAGTATCAAGTTTGTTGATAGAAAATGGGAATTTGTCTGACTGATAGCAGAGCATGAGGTGATATATGAATGTGGTATACTTGAAAACCCTTTCGTTTTCCAGTCCTATGAACTGGTCATGAATTTTGTCAACAATAAATGAGGCATAATCATACTTGACAGCAGGGGGCTATCCAGGGGTAAAAATAGACATCAATACTAGGGTCAATTCATCCACAAACTCACTAGTGTTGAATCCCATAACTGCAGATATCATATCAACTATGATTTTACCTATATCTGTGAAGAAAACTAACACATAAGGAGGGGGATCTGAAGTCTGATATTGCTTTAGTATGAAAGTCTGGCAGAGGAAATTAAGTTCAGATTGGGACATTTTGGTTGCTTTCTCAAGTAAATTCCTAATGGAAATTGGAGTGAGGGTTTGACCTGGGTGAAATTGGAGCATTTCATTGATTGATTCAGCGGTTATTATGAAGAGGACTGTTTGGTTGGGAGACATGACTGCTCTGCGGTTGGGGTCATAATTGGCATGGCACTGATGGATTATATCTAGGAAAACATGCACAAAGGGTAGAAAGTACATTGGGAGATTGGATTCCCACAACCCCATGACATCATATCCATTTAAGTAGTTATCTCTACATTGACAAAAGACTTTGAGGTGATTTTTATTAGTGGTTAAGTCTTTTATTTGGAAGTCCTTATCTACCAGAGGTAGATAGTTTAAATCTCGATGAGGAGCATTAATGGGTGCAACGTTCAGAGCTGCCAGGGTTTCCATTTCTAGTTCTTGTGGATTCAGAAAGGAGACTGTGGTTTTCTTTGTGAAATGGGCAAAATAGAGGGTCTAGGGGACTTGAATGATGAAAATAATAACATAATTATGGTGAATTTGGGCCTTTTTAGTCAATTTACAGTAGAAAACAATTATTTGCAGGGTTTTTGTAAGGAATTTGATAAATACTTGCTTTTTAGGGGACTAGTAATGGAATGCAGGTACTGGGTGTGGCTGAACAACTCTGGGCGGCTTCGACTGCAAATTTTGGAGCAAGTTGGCGATTGCAAGCTTAAGCTGGTTGACCTCGACTTTTGCTTGCATGGGCATACAGGTTCACAGAATAAAACAATGAAAATGACTTGTTTCATTTAATGTACAAAGTCAAGGGTTGGCAGGTTTTAGGATTAGGACAGGTAATGACAATGGGGAATGACATGATGTTTTTTCATTTAGCTAGAAGGCGGTAAGCAGTTTATATCGCACCACTTATGGGGAGGGGTGGTATTTAGCCTTGAGCCAACGATTCCATAGAATGGTTGACGCGTGGCATGGGTATTGTACATGAAACCGATTTGTGATCGCACGCTAACATGCGGTCACAAAGGGTAGTGCAATATTTATAATAGCTGTTGGATCTCGGGGACTTGATTGGACGATTGTCGGGGTTATGAAGTGACAGAGGTTTATGTAGGTGGGCCCGATATAATTAAAGATTATATAATCATATCGGGAGCGGTAGGATTGGCTAGTGAGGCTATTAATTAACCATGAGGGTTAATTAATCCCTTTTTAACATGTATTATGGTTATATTTTAACCATAGGGGCAGGATATATAGTTTTATGGGATTTTTTACATAATTATAAAATACAGGAATGGGGAGATTTTTATAGAGGAGTTATATATTAATAAGTTTAGTAGTTAATAGGATTTTTAAATGGAAAGTGCTAAGTATAAAACATTTGAGGTGTGTATTTAAACTTAGGCTAAAGTGAAAAAGAGGGTTTTTGTGGAAATATTTTAATTTTCCTAAGTAAAGGAAAAAACTTATAAAGGGGAATGAAGGATTTATGAAGGGGTATGCTTATTGATGAATGGGTTTAAGTACTTATGCATTATAAATTATTGGGCCGAGGGTCCGGTCCCTCCAAAAGTCAAAGAAATGCTCTGAGCCCCTCTAATTTGATAGATACCTTGGTACTTAGGAGAAATTAGTGAAAATTTAGTGAAAATGAATAGGGGAGTTAATTATTCTGACTTTGCTTGCTTGATATGCCTTTCATGTACTGCATGCCTTTGCCCCATGATGAAAATAAAATATTTACACATTTGAACATCATCATTCACCACATGTTATTCTGCAACTATCATCTACTTGTCCTACATACTTACCCTAACATTTTTACTTCTTTATTAGGGTGCACTTAGACTGGCAAACCCTTTTCAGACTTTCTTTTCTTTTACATGGTAATGCCTATCTAAGTCTACATTTATTACATCCAAGGGCTCAGATTAAACTTTTGAGCTCCTTTTTCACTCTACCTATCTATTTATCTACCAAGATTACACTGTTTGGTTAGATCTTTATTCTCTATTTCTACAACATGAAATTGAGAAATGAATTAGCCAAGCTTAAACTATTTGACTATTCATAAATTGTGGCATAAGTGACAAACTGCACACAATTGTTTATTTTACAACAATAAAAAAGTAGTGGCATTTAGACTTGCACACTTTCCTTGTCTTTTTTTTTGTTGGGGTTCATTTTCTTTCATTTTTTGACCATCTTTTATTCTTATCACCCTTTGATTTTTCTTTTAGGGTATACCCTATTTACATCTTTTAATTTCTTTTTAATTTTTTTACCAATATGGAAAACCTTTGTAACAAGTAAAGGCATGAACATATTACATAGCTCATCAAGTCAATCATGATATATGACACCTATTGATATAGGGGCATAACACCATGAATATGCAGAAGAATGTTGTTGTAATGTTTTGATGAGATTTTCCTGTAGTAATTTTCCAAGTTATTGTTTATGTTCGATGTTTTTCCTGGAAAGATTTCAACTGTAGAGCTACCAAATTCTTCCATAGAATAAAGAAACATCTTCCTAGATGACAAATATTCAATATTGGATTTTTCTTGAAATTGATCATGTTCATATTCTGGAGATGACTCAAAATTTTCCATTATATTTAAGATTTTACTACCTTCACTAATGGTTGAAATAGTAAAGGGAGGCTAAGTATCATTTTCATCATCAATCTATTCTTTTTCATCTATCTATGTGATTATTCTTGCTGGAGGATATAGAGTGAATTTCTTGGTTGAATTACCATCGGAGATATACATATCACCAGATCTATAGCTAATGAAAGCATCAGTTGTAGCCAACCAAGGTCTTCCTAATATAAGTGCATGTCCTCCTAGATTCTTCTTTGGGGTTAAGATCATAAAATCAATAGGGTACTCCCAAGAGTCTAAGGACACTGAAATATCTTCTAACACACCATCTGGTTTGATTATAGATCTATCTGCCAATTGCAGTAATGTAGGTGTATAAAGAAGATTAGGAAGTTTGAGATGTTCCATGGTTTTTTTGCTCGTGATGTTTATTTTTACTCATAAATCAATCAATGTATTCATAATTTCAACTCCATTGATATGTGTTTTTACAATTGGACTTCCTAGATCTACATATTTTTGTATGGTAATGTTTCCCATCATTATGTCTGCTATTTTTCCTGCCAACTGAATTCTTTTTACTTCTTTTGGTTTTCTTCCTGGTTTCTTCATGCTCAATTCCTTTATTATTTTAGCTAGAATTGGAATCTCCTTAATGGCTTGTAACAAAGGGATTTTGATATAGACATTTTTCAATTCATCTAGAAAATCATAATTAGTCAACATAATATGCTTTTCTACCCCTCTATCAACTTGTAATGTTTCAAGAAAAGGAGGTGTAGAAGTAGATACTGGTGGTTGCTTTATGTTAGGAATTGAGTTTATTGGTTCTTTCTACTTTTCATTTCAGTATTCTAGTTTTGAAGAGATGTCCCTTCCAAACTTTTATTTGGTTATGGAGAATTTTCCTCAGAATTGTCTTGTTCTTGAATAACTACCGAAGGCTTTTTATTTTCTAATATCCTACCAGATCTCAATTGGACATCATTGAGATCTAAAGGAGTGACCATATAAGTTGGAAATTATTGTCCTTCCACCATATAGGTATTCTGAGGATTTTTATTGTTGGGGTTTGGTAATGGTTGAGCAGGTAACTAATTTGGTCTCTGTGGGAATGGCAGTGAAAGTTGAGGGTTTTGTTTTTGAAGTTGGGGTTGTTGATTTTGTTGATGAATTTGTTGGGGAGGATAGGTTGGATATGATGGAGGATATTGATAGGATGGAGAGAATCTTCCTTGGGGATTTTGCATTCCTTGAGCCCAAGGTTGAGATTGAGATTGAGATTGAGGCCAAGGTTGCTGCCAAGAATTCCAATTTGTTGGGGGATGAATATGCATTTGGTTGTTAACACCCTAGTTTTGTTGCCCCTGCCAAGGTCTTCTAGAGACAAAGAAAAGAGATTCTGTTGGATTTGAAATTGTTTCCTCTTGAAAAATAGCCTTAAGACCAGGAATTGAAGGACAACATTTGGCCTCATGGTTTTCTGAACAAATCACACAAGTCTCTATGTTTTTTTCATCCAAAGGGAATTCTCTTAAAGCATGCCTCTTTCTACATTTGGGACAGAAAATAGCTAAAGCATCAGTCTCGACTTTTTGCTTTTTTTATAACTTAAGGGTGTCTATCTGTTCACTAAGGCTCCCTAGAATATCTATTTTAAATTCATCAAGTATGTTTCCCATTTCTACCCTACTCATTGATCCAATTGTAGATTTATTCACTCTAACAATAGAAGGATCTCTTAGACCTTTCCCAGTTTTGGACTTTCCTCTTGAGAGATGAACACATAATTCTCCAATGTTACTTAATGGGAGTTGAGAGTTATCTCCCTTCCCCATCATGTTAAGGAGTCTATCCACTCATCTCTAATGGATTTTAATAAAAGAGCTTTTAAGGTATATTGATCTAAGTTATCCATTTTTGTTATTTTTAAGTTATAGTTGAATCTTTCAATTAAATCCTCCAAATTTTCTCCTCTTATTGCATCAGTTTAAGCACTTCATCTTTGTGATTGATAGGCATGCAATAATCCAAATACCTGTCCAAAAATACTTTATTCATTTCATTCCATGTTATAATAGACTGAGTGACAAATCCCATGAACCATTTTAAAGCAAATCCTTTCTATGTCGAAGGAAAAAATTTGAGTTTTTGAGAGTCTTGTAAATAATCATAAGTTCTGCACAAGACTTCAAATTCAAATAAAAAGGTTTCAAGATCTTCACTTTTTAATCCATGAAAATTTGGGAGGACAAAGGGTGAGATATTTTTCATTGTGGCATTTGTTTCTTCATCAACTATGAGGAAACCAAAATAATTATTAACTTCCCTATTTCCCCTACCTCCTTGATTATTTCCTCTACCTTCTCCATTATTTCCTCTACCTCTTCCTCTACCTCCTCCACCTCCAAATAGTGAAAATTCTCCATCCTCTCCTTCTTCTTCTCTTCCTGCCATTATAGTTTCTTCAGAGTTAATATAAGATTCAACCTGCAAGGTTAATTTCTCTTCCTCTGGTTCCTCTATCAATGGTATGTGGAAGAAAGGTTCTACTTCTCCCTCTCCATTAGGTATTCTCAATTCTTCAACTAAAATATGTTCCCCTGTAGAGGTGAAAAGGGCTACTATTTCTATTGGAGATCCAAGATTTTCTTCCTCTAGGATTAACTCAATAGATGAAGTAGGAGATCCTCTTGATTGGATTTCTGACCTTAGAACTTTGGGATGTCTATGGCTAGGAATATGAGTTTGGGATGGACGTGTATCTCTTCTTAGTCTTGGTGGAGTAAGTGGTGTTGTAGGAATTAAACTCCTGCCTCTAGCTATGAATCTACCCCTAGAGTCTCTTTCTCTACGCATATCATTTTTTTGGATGTAAGAGATGAAGTTACCTAATTACACTTCCTCAGAAATGACGCCAAAATGTTTAGTGAATTTAGTGTCCTAAATTGCTTGCATAAATTATCAACCGAGGTTTGTAAACTGATGAAGTGTTATGCACTATGTGTGCTTAGTTAACCTTTCTCTTACTTCGTTGTTTTGTATTTTATGTTTGTTTTGGGGGTTTCTATTCTTTGATGTCTAAGAATGTACAACCGATGAGAAAATTTAAATTGATCTAATGAATTTTTAAAGGAAAGGAAAGGTTCCTAAGTTAATCTATTTTTTGAAAAATGGACCAAGAACCGTTGACTAGTTAGAACCTAATAAGAAAACAAAGTATCTATCTTATCTTATCATTAGTCCTAAACCATGGATCTAATTCTTAAAACCAAAATTGATATTGATGCAGAAGGTAACTCAATAATTTCATTCATTTAAACATTCAACCATTCAATTTTGTAATATGATGAAATCAATATCCTTGTAATGATTTTTTGGAATATAAATGATGCAACTAAGGCCCTAAAAGCAGAAAAAAAAAAGGTAAAAGCATGTAAAAATAACAATGTACTGATTAAATTCAATCACTGTATGAATTAGATATTTAACCATTTAAGTTAGGGTCATCTTCATTTTGAAATGGTTTTTTGAAAACGTCCATTAACACATTTACTTGACAATTTTGTCCTAAGAAAGTGAATAACAAAACAATAAGAAAACTAAGAAATTGTGTATCATTATTACTTCAACATTAATTTAGTTTGGAAACAAAGTCATTTTTCCAAGAAATGTCTTAGAAGAACAAGGATGCATAGTTTTGATTTTATCCTTACACTATTGGTTAAAAACTGAAATGAAATATCATTCTAAATTAGAAAATGGACTTGTTGAAAATAGAGTAATAGAAATTAAATTGAAAACAACAAATGAAAAACCTCCTTCAGTGCAGGGGCCCTTTGCAATTGATGTGGTTGGAATGCTAGCTAGTTAAGGATGCACTTTAAACCATCATTGACAACACGAAGTTTGTATTATGAAAAAAAAACGAAGTCTAAATACAAAGTGTTAGCAAAAAGCCTGAACATAATTATTTCTAACTTCTAACTACTTCTCGGTTCCATGCAACCGATATTTACAGGAAAATAACATAAATATTTATGAGGAAAACTTGCTATAGGTGGCTAATTCGAATTATATCTAACATGAATGTTTATGAGAAAAACTTGCTACAAGTGGCTTAATTTGAATTGTAATAGGACTATTTGAGCTTCAAATCAACTACAGGTGGCTAAGTCAAATTAAATCCTCAACAGAACTATTAGACTCTTGATTAGCTACGAAAGAGAAAATCAAGAGTCCTATTGCTCTAGATAACATATTTTGACTCCATCTTTGACCATGACCTTAGGCTTGCTTTTTCGTCGATCTAGACCTAGTGAATAGAATATAATCCATGTGGATATGATTCTAGAAATGTCCATGTGGCCCAGTTCTTCATTTGACACCTGTAACCTGCCAAACCATGAGAGTAGCTACGAAATCCATAATTAGTTGTAGAATAGGTTGTTTTCTGTAGCTAATTTGCAAAAATATATTAAAATAGCAAGAACATGAAATATAATATGGTGATCATTTTAATGCTTTCCCTATGACAAAACCTAGCATTTATAATTGATTAGGTCTATAGTCTTATGAGAAAATGAGAGAAAAAGGTGAGAAAAAATGTCAAGGAGAGGGTAATTCTGAGGTTCAACAGTGGTATATTAGCTACCACCACATCCATTAAAACATTCTTGGCAGGGATTTGATCTAGAGATACTACCAAGTCTTTAATTAGACCAAGACAACAGACCTTTCTGGAATCAAAAGAATACAAGTCGTGATACTCACGAGTTATATCTAGACCCAACCTTTCCATGGTGGCTTTTGGAATTAAGTTATGAGAGGCTCTAGAGTTAAGCATGGAGTTGTGAAGATTAAATTGGTGAATTCTCAAACTGAGATAAAATGGAGGAACATCACTATCACCTAACTGACCATCTATGGATGGACCAAAATCCAATTTAGGTTGGTCATCTTCAATATTGACCATGTTAGACGTAGGATCAACTTTAAGCATTTTAATTATATCGCACTTGTAATGGTTATTTTTGACAAGTTCAATGAGAGGGATTGATACTTTCAAGTTTGAAATGTTAGTTTCTAGATTGAAAGGGCTAGTTTTATCTATCTCTTTTTGGACATTGTCTCTCTTCTCGCGCAGATCTCTCGGTATCTGATCCTTCCTTTGGCTATCATGATCCTTGTTTAGACTACTTGTAGATTTTTTTCTCGCTATGCTTTGATTGGTTGCTGCTAGGTCCTTACCTTTGCTTTGACCTCCTTGAGGATTTGATTTTTGTTGGGTTTCTTTTTGTTGTGATGCCCTTTTCTAAGTGATTGGGACATCTCTATTCCTAAAAGAATATCAATTCTGCTGAGAGATGAGAGAATTCAAATATCCTCTTTGATAATCATTGGTTTGGGTTTCCAATGCATTGTCACTTGCAAGTATGTAGTCATCATCTTTAGGCTCCTCTACCTTCTCGACATATTTCTCATCTTCAGTCAAGAAAATGGGATGGTGATCTTCCCTAAAGTAGTGATTTTCCTTGACAGTCGGTTCTGTTTCATCATCATAACCTCCTTGAGAATAATTTTACTACAAGGGTGTCTAAATAGGCTACTAAGATGTTGATGCTTCAGAAGCCTTCTTCTCTATTTTTTCTATCCTGTACCGAGGTTGTTGCAAATTTCTGAAGTTACGATTTCTAACTTGTGGCTCCAGAGATCTAGTTGAATTTATCATCAAGTTGACCATTCTATCCATGGTTTTGATTAATGCATCTAGTTTCATATTGGTAGAATTAGAAGGTTCTTCTTTGATTGTCACTCTCTTTTCCAGTTTCTCATGTTTCAATTGAGACTTCTTAATCATGAAGTTTGCTTCCACACTTACCGCATTGTTCTGCATATCCTCGAGAGGTGTAGGATCCCTTTCCCTCAACTGATAGGCCATCTCTAGATCAAAAGAATCTGCGTAATGATAAAGTTCCAAATCAAGAGGAGGTTTCACATTGTCCGGAATAGAATTGTAGACCTGATTGAATCTTATAGTGAATTCCTAAACCGTCTCATTAGGATTCCTTTTCAAGGTGTTGTATTCCACCAAGATCTGCAATGGACTATTCTTTTCTCACCATCTGGCTAAAAACATTTCATTAAGTCTAGCTAAAGAATTAATAGAGCCTTCTGCCAAACCACGAAACCATTTTTTCATGTCCCTCAAAAAACTTTGAACTATCAGTCTCATTTTAGCATCATCTTCATCGGCTTCCTCTAATTCAATGAAATCAGCAATATTATCAATATGTTTGTTGTGTTGTTACTCCTGGGCTTCCATCAAATAGAGGAAGCCTCTAGCCATAGCTCTGAGGTAATGCTGCCAACTAACCAGGTAACACCAATGGTGCAAATCTCGCCATAACTACCAAGGAATGGTGGATGGGAACTGCAATGGGTTGTGGTCATTGAGATGAAGATGGACGGGATGAGGAAGACGTTTTTGGAGGCGTAGTAGAGGGTGTGGCAGAAGATAAGAGCTCAAGTTGATATTTAATGTAAGCCTTTGCAGCAATGATCTATAACTAATCTACTAGGCTTTGAAGTTTGTCAAAATTTGACCAAACCTCATGCTCGAGTTTTAAAGATTGAGAAGTAGTTGAAGGTCGGTTAAACAATGACTTTGAGTCAGAAAGATATGAGTCAAAATTTATAGGATCGAAAACTTCTTCAGTAAGACTATACTCAGACTTTGATCAGAACAAGGATAACTCAAATTTAATGTTGAAAGGTATGTCCTCGATACTATGCAGTTTATCTAGCAAGGAAGTGGTCCTTTCCAATTTAGGGGTTTTGATGTCGGGGATAGGGACTTTAGGCTTTCTCAACAACCTCTCAGGTTTATCGACTGGAGAAGGAGGATTAGGGTCAGCGTTTGACCTGGTGTATCTTTTCTAAGCCAGTATCTTAATAGGTTCAGACTCAATAGGATCAGAGATCTAAGACTTTGAGCTGAACATAGATTATTTTCAAAGGAAGGTCTTCAAAAGCAAAATCTGAAATTGGTAATGATTGAGAGCTTACCAAGGGGAGGAATTCTGATCAAACTTGTGATATGTACCCATCTTTAATTTTGAATAAGCTCTCATTTTCTTCAACCGAATCAATTGGACCAGGATGCATAATTTTCCTCGTTGTCTCCTTGATGCCAGCTTCTACAATCTAGGCACTACAATCACCCTTAGTGAAGCTTAGTCCTATCATCCAAAGGATCAAACTCGAATGTGAACTAGTCTTACACCCAAGGAAAATGAACCTTTCATTCCCCAACAACGATGCCAGTATGTTATCACTCCTCCAGATCTCCAAGGTTGAGGAAGAACCCAGTTGAGGCAACCAGATACCAATCTTTTACCTTGATAGCTAGCCCTACCAAGCCGGAGAGGGCTCTCTCCAAAGGATCACAGCCAAGAGGGTTGGATGGATTAGGGTTTTAGGCTAAATGTAAAGTGCAGGGGGTTATTTGATTTGATTTTTTGGGTTGGGTTGTTGAAAGAGGATTAGGTCAAAAAGACTAGGTCAGGGAAAATGAGGGTATGATTGCAAACATCTGATGGAGCAAGGTAGGTAGGAACTTAAACACTTTAAGGCTATGAAATGAGATGGATAATACTGGTGAGGTGCTAGAAAGAGAAAGACAAGCATGTATTCTTTCTAAACTTAAAAGAATGGACAAACTATGTAGATTTCCCCAAAACAGAGCATATAAAATGTATTCTGCTTATCAACTTGAAATTCAACATATCATAGAAGTGAAATGAAATATGGGAGTACAAAATATTCAAACATATGCAACATAAGAATAAACTATGTCAAAATTCCATACCACAGGTATTCCACCAAAATAGCTACAACTCATTCATTAAATTCTGCCAAATACTGATTACACTAGTGTCTTTGATCAATAACCAAACATCTAACTGATTCCAACCTATGAAATGACTAATAAAATACACAATACATGCCTCAAAACAACTCATCCTAGCCTCAGAGGTCGAATCCATGAGAGGATGAGTAGTTGCAAGAAAACCTAAATTGATAGCTAGAGTATAGGGTGGTCAAAGTGACTCATCCTTAACTCTAGAAAACTTATTCATTGCATGCCATGTAGGCCATTTGATTGATATATTTACCCTAGATAATAGTAAAAAACATAATAATTACATCATCTTGATCAATTACATGTGAAAAACATCAACTCCCCTTAGGTAAAAGTGAGTTTAGAGTGAAACAGTGAGAAATGTAGAAGGTTGTTAAATGTGCCCTTGAACTATCAAACATGCCCTTTTAGTGTCAAACATGCCCTTCAACTTTAGGGCTTCTTTTGGATTCCTTCCTGGTGTCCACATTTTCTCCAAGATAGCTCGTTGGAAATACCTTCGAGTCTAATTTCCAAATATGCCTTCAATTTTCCATTTGGAGGTCATTTTCTCTTTCAAATTTGCAATCTTCCAAGATTGGTAAATGTGCAGTGACCAGGCCAAAAAAGAGGCTAAAAGGTGGTTTCTTTTATGGTTTTTTACCCTTTTGGCTCACGAGTTTTCCTCCAAATGCTTAAAAAATGCAGAGGGTGTATTTCCTCATTACTCTAAATCCAAAAATGTTGACCATTTTCTCATTCGATGCTCCAAAAAAGAGCACAACGTCCAAGGTGTTGCAAGTTTGATCGTTTCACTGTGCTAAAAATACTTCAAAAAACACAGAAAATCATAACTTGCCAAATTTGTTCCAAAATGGTCAAAATTGGTGGGCTAATAGCTGGTCATATGTTTGAGGCATGGAGTGATGCCTCAGCAAGAATATATAGCCTCTTTTTCTCCTCTTGCTTGGTCAAGGTTTCAATTTTTGCATGAGCTCTTTTGAGCTTGGCCCTTGCAATTTTGTTTCTCATGGCATAGTACTTTGCCATCCTTTTCTGAATCTCAACATCCCTATTTGCCTTTTCTAAGAGGCCCTCAAGATGACCATTTACCCTCTCAATCCAATGTTCCCAGTTCTCATTTACCATTTTGGAAAATTGCTCATTCAAGGTGATCTCATTGGCTAGTTCTGCCAACTTTTTCCCTTCTAGCTCCAAGGATCTCTTTAGGCCTCTAGTTCTTGGCCTTCTTCTCGGTACCTATTCATCAAGATGTTCACCATACTATCCATACGCCTCATTAAGTAAGGCCTTAGCCTTTTTAGCCTCTCTCTTTGATTTTCTGAGCTGAATCTCCATGAGTTCGTGTTTGACCTCAAACTACCTGTTCTCATGCTCATAGTAGGAAATAATATATTGGGCCCTTTGCAAGTTGACCTGAAGCTCTCTTATGAGTGCATTCGTCTCCTTGATGACAATATTTGTGCTTTCACTGACATTATTCTGATTTGAGTCAACTAACTGAAAATCATGCTCTATCTCATGGAGGTTTTCCTCCTGCTACTGGATCTCTGCCTCTTTAACCTTTTCCTTACCATTTTGTACCTTCTTTTCTGATGAAGAAGACAAGGCCCCTCCCACAATCAGCGAGGCAAACACTTTCCTATGCCCTCTCTGATAGGTATGTGCCAAGGTACCTAAACTAGCCCCTTTGGGCTTGCTGCTCTCACCATGATCAATATGTTTTTCCCACAACCTTCATACCTGCCAGGTGAATGAATATGCTCATGAAAGAGTGATGATGGAGGTGATAGTGTGGCTCTCATTAGATGAATATCGATGATGTATGGGCTGAGGTGGAGGAATGGAGGTGGATGGATGAGAAGATGAAGGTGCTTCTTGGCCATGTTGAATAGGTGGGACTGTGAAAATCTCATTGGATATGAAAGTGTCCCATGAAATGTTAAGCTGATCAAGGTGGTGTAGGACTATCATTTTGATGAGAGAGTGGTGAAATATGTTATGCATTTGATGATCATAATCCTTTCTTTGGGCAATGAATGACATCTTGTCAATGTCCCAGTTAAGATAGCAGGGTAGACTGAACATTTTGACTCTTGTGAAATGCATGAGTAACTGAATATGATAGGAATAGAGTCTAGAAAACCTACCCTCACATGTGAAGTACTTCATGATGATTTTCATCATGGGAACATATCTGTCTAGAAGGTAAGAGAAAGGAAAAATCCTCTTTCTCTCATTCTTGTAGCTTGGTTTAGAATATGGCTCATAATAGCAATGATCCAATTCTCATTGTTTAAACCATTTTTCTCTAATATTTGGGATCCCAGTGGCAGCTGATATAATAGCAAGATCAATAATCTGGTCAACCCAAGATGATGTTAGATCCTTTCCACTTTCTCACAAAACTCAAAACAGCCCATATGTTTAAAGCTTGCCACGGTGATGGGAGATGCCATGAGTTGTTTGGTGTTGGTTGGCTCATGTCTAATATTTTTTTCCTACTTTCATATATTGCCTCCTCTCTTGTTTTTCTTCCTCACTCTGACTTCTGTGCTCCTCTTCTTCCATGAGTTATTGTTGTCAAAACCCTAGGGAGGTGATAAAATGGATTGTGGGTGTGGGAAATATGGAATGATGTGAGGAGATATGATGAGGAGGAAATAGGGATGTGTGGTATGAGGGAGGTGATAGTGGATAGTCTTTAAGTGATAGGAGTGGTAATGAAATGCTAAGAAATGTGATTTAAGAGTCAAAATATGTTACTAGGTTTTTGAGTTAGAAATGACAGCAAAGACTAAGAAACCCTATGTAGATCAACAATGGAGGGGAGGGCTAGATATATTTTCCCACCTAGCTCATTTACTGAAGTGTGTAATGACAAATTTCAAAGTTTGGTGGCGATGGAGGACATTCTGGCATGCTTTTTGTCCCCCCAGGCAAATGCGCAATGAACCAGTGAAACGTGCCCTTCAGCTATAGGAGCACATCACCGTGTAAAAATGCAGTGAAATCTCTGGAAACGCATAGCGACCAAGTCAAACACACTATTGGGTCTTGAAAATGTCATTCATTTCCATTACACTTTCACTATTATGTCCATTAAGTCACCTCCATTTCACTACTATGTCACCACATTCATCCCACTTTCATTATCATTGGGCCACATTTATGTTTTTCCGAACTTTATTAATTCTAAGCCTTTTAAGTGAATTTGTGGTTAAAAATTAGAAAATAATGTGCATATGCTTATACCAAACAGGTGGGTTGAGATTGTTGACATGTGTAGGTTAAAAGGAGGCTTCTAGAAGACCTTTATGTGGCACTCTAAGGCCAAATTCGAATTTGAGTGGAAAGAATCATGGGATCATGAGGATATTTGTCACATCTCCTAATTGTATTGAAACTCTAAGAAGACATGTGTCTTATCAGTTCCTATTTTGATTAGGACTCTAGAGGTGGAGGGAGAGATTCATGGACTCTCATTAATGAGATGGCTTCTCATATTTTTGTATAAATAGGAGATCTCTCTCCTTCATTTGTTAGTTTTTTAGCTTGTTAGTCTTAGCTTAGCTGGGAGTTTGTAGTTCTTACTTGATGGCTTTTGAAAGCTTTGGAGAGCTTTTTTGTACTTTGTAATTTTGAATAATTTGAATAAAGCTTTGATGTTCTCAGCATGGAAGGAGATGTGAAGTAGATGTCATGGAGCACATTAGAATGTAAGGTAGAGTAGATTTCATTTTGTAATTTTGCTTTGATTTCATTCATGTATGTCATTTTATTGCTTTCAAGTTTGATAGTTTAGATTTTCCATTCATGCAATTTTAATTCATGTAAGTGTGTTCAACGGGTTGATTGTAGATTAGTTTTTCTTTACATGTTTTTGCATCAAATAGTGACATGAGATTTGCCTCTCTGCTGACTTTATTTTCGTAGCTTTTCAATTCCAGTTATGCTTTGATTTAATTCTTATTCATTTGCTTTGTTAGTTAGTTTAGATATCAAATTCCTCATATCATTGACGTTATCTCCTAAAGCCATATCTTAACCCTGAAAAGACTACTTGGCGAGCTATTGGACTATGAATGATGAGATTTTATTTTAGTTTTATTTTTCTAAAGTTAGATATCAAATTCCTCATATCATTGACGTTATCTCCTAAAGCCATAGCTTAACCCTCAAAAGACTACTTGGTGAGCTATCAGACTATGAATGATGAGATTTGATTTTAGTTTTATTTTTTTGCAGTTAGATATCAAATTCCTCATATCATTGACATTATCTCCTAAAGCCATAGCTTAACCCTGAAAAGACTACTTGGCGAGCTATCAGACTATGAATGATGTGATTTGATTTTAGTTTTATTTTTCTACAACTAGATATCAATTCGTCATGTTATTGACTTTATCTCCTAAAGCCATAGCTTAACTCCGAAAAGACTACTCGGTGAGCTATTAGACTATAAATGAAGTGAATTGATTTTACTTTTATTAGTTTGCAGTTTTTGATTTGTTTGAGGGTAATAACTTAACTTTTATTTTTGTATTTAGGTAAACAACAGAGATAGTGATTTCATGATCAATAGTTCATCATTGGTTTGATTTGAATAGCAGCACATTTCCATTCTTGTTTAAGCACTAATTTCATCACTAGTATGTTTTGAGATCTTTTGAAGTGCTAAGTTTTGGAAGTTACTATAAGGGACATAAACCTTCTCTTGAAATCCACATCCATACTTGACCTTTAAAAATATTCTTAAGACCTTAGAATAGGATTTCCATTTGCATTAGACACTTTAGGAGATCAACAAGAACAAAACCCCAAAAACAACATAAACTATAAAACAATGAAGTAAGAAAAAGGTTAACTAAGCACATATGGTGCACCACACTTCATTAGTTTACAATACCCGGATTGATAATTTATGTAGAGCAATTTAAGACGTTAAATTGACTAGACACACACCCTTCCTTGTCTAAATGCATCGTCTGGCTCTATTGTTCCCAATTTCGCCTTAAATTCGAAAATCTTCTTGTACTTAGGAGATTTGAAAGTGAAGGAGTGAAAATGGAGTTTTCATAGATGTCTTGAGGGCTTTTATACTTGAATTATTTTGATTTATGAGTTGCACACCTACTTTGTAATGTTTCATGTCACTTTTCAAACTTTCATACTAATGCTTTTCTTTTGACTTTCTGACCCTTTTTCTTTTGACACATGGATGATGCTTTTGGCAATCTTGATGACCTTTGTTTGGATACTATTGGCAAATGCAATTGAGTATACAGCTGAAATAGTGACTTATTACATATAATAGACATAAAATTACATAGATGAAAATAAAAATGATTACATATGTTTTGAAGTAAAAATTTACAAATTGGAATAAATTCCCTTTTGAAATCAAATTTGGGGCTTTCAGTAACCATGGTTACATGCTTGTAAACCTTTATTTAACTAAAAAAAGATATTATTTGCTTCACTCTCATATTTTGCTAGCCTTATGTAGTGAGGTGGTGATTTATTGGACCTTGGGAAAATAAAACCTAGGTGACCTAATGGAACCTTAAATGACTAAATTTAAGGTGAATTTGACTTATATAAAACATGATGAAATGAGCCTTCATGGTCAATGGATGCTCAACAAGAAACATGAAGGTGGGCTAGCAAACACAAATTTTTGAGAGGGGAAAGTGATTTTGGATTTTAGGCTACCATCAGTGAGTAAATATTTGCATGATGACCTAAGTGGAATGCAAAAAAATTCAACGAGACACTAATATGATATAAAAGAGGGATTTTGATCACTAATGGTTATGCAAATACTGACTCTAACACTGAGAAGCAAACCAACATGACACCATAACAAGTATAACACCATAATGGCATGACACCTGTACTGCTTATTGGAGATTTATAACATAGCTCATTGTGGTATTTACATCCATATAGATCTATACATATACCAAACATCACTAAAATATGTACATAAAATATATACCAAAACATTCACTCAACCAACGAATAAGGAAGGATACATAGCTCGGATCTAATCCACCATCTCTCATGTAGTTTCATCCAGCCCAAAGTGCTTCCATTTCACTTTAACCTGCTCAATTTCTTAGTTCCAGAGCATGAGAATCCTTTTCTACAAAATATGCTACAGTTCTGGTTGGAATTCTCCTTCTGGCTCCACCTGCAATACAAACCACTCAATCAAATGATCAACATCTTTAACATACGTCTTAAGCAATGTCACACAGAAATCATCATGCACTTTAACTTTCGAAGGGAGTGCAAGTTGATAGGCTACTAGCCCAATCCTCTCAGTAATCATCAAAGCGCCACAAAACCAGGGTTCCATCTGTGCACATGATCCAAACTACAAGGATCTATTCTTCGATTTGATGTGCAAGTACACCTATTCCCTGACCTGGAACTCCTTAAACAACCTATTCTAATATGCATAACTATTTTTCCTATCCTTTGTTGCTTTCAAATTCTTCTTCATTACCTGCATTTCCTGCTCCATGTCTACCAACATGTTTGGTCCAATCAAAACCTTGTTAACTGGATCACTCCAACTGATGGGAGTATTTCAACTCTACCCATACAATGCCTTAAATAGACTCATCCTCAAGGATTCCTGATACCCATTGTTGTAAGTGAACTCTATCAATGGAAGATACTCTTCCCACTTTCGTTGCTAATGCATCACATACATCCTCAACATGTCCTCCAATATCTTGTTGAGTCTCTCTATCTGTCCATCTGCCTGTAGATGATAAGTTGTACTGAAGGCCAACTTTTTTCCCAAACCTACAAATAACTCCTTCCAAAACTTGGAAGTTAACTTCGCATCCTTGTCTGACGCAATCATTTTTGGAACTCCATGCAATCTGACCATGTCCGTCATGGAACCCTGTGCTACATTACTCATTGAGAATGTAGACTTCATTTGAATGAAGTGTGCTACCTTTGTCAACCTTTCCACCACTACCATGATGGAATCATGTTGTCTCACTATCGTCAGAAAACCTATGATAAAGTCCATGAAAATGACCTCCCATTCCACTCTAGAATCAGAATCAATTGTAGTAGTCCACCTAGATGCTTACACCCAGCCTTGACCTACTGACAATCCAAGCACCTAGCCACAAACATTGTTATGCCTCTCTTAAAATTCAGCCAATAATATAATTTCTTCATTGCTTCTAGTGTCTTCTGATAACCTGGGTGACATGAATATGGCTTCACATGAAACTCCCTCAAGATCACCTTCTTAAGCTCATTGTTATCTAACACATATATCATGTCTCTAAACCTGGCCAATGCATCTGCCATGAGATGATAGTCCACATCCTAGGCTCTTGCATTTGTACTTTTACTTGTACCTATACCTATACTGCTACCTGTACCTATACCTATACCACCACCTGTACCTGTACCTGTACCACCATCTGTACATGTACATGTACCACAACCTATATCTGTACGTGTACCACTACCTAAACTATGTTGCAACTTGTGAACAATCTCCATATTCCTAACATCCTTCTGACCTACCTGCAAGATCCTATCCTATAAATCTGTCATGTCGGAGCTCATATCTTCTATGTGATTTACCTGTATCTGCCTGCTAAGAGAATCTTCCACCCTATCTTCTTTACCTTTGATATACCTAATCTTAGAATTGAACTCACTTATCGTGGCCAACCATCAAGCTTGCCTACCATTCAAATTTGTTTGCTCAAATAGATATTGCAACCCATTGTGATCACTCATCAATAAAAACCTCTTTCCCAAAAGATAATGCCTCCACATCTTCAATGCATGTATGGTTGTTTCCAAATCAAGATCATGTGTCGAGTATTTTGACTCATGCTCATTCATCTTCTTTGACACATAGCATACCACGTGTCCATCCTGCATAAGGACTCCACCAACTCCTCTCTTGCAAGAATCTATACATTATATAAGCTCTTTTTCTGGATTTGCAATCTTTAACATTGGTGCATGTGTCAATAATTGTTTGAGCTACTCAAATTTTTAGACACTCCTCTATCCATTGAAACTTATGACCTTTCCTCTACAATGATGTGATAGGATAAGTAATATGCAAGAAGTTCTTGATGAACCTATTGTAATAACCTGTTAACCTCATGAAAGATCTCACCTCATCCACATTCCTAGGATTTGCCCACTCCATGATAGCTCTTAACTTTTCTAGGTCCACTTCTAAGTCATCCTTGGAAACCACATGTCCCAAGTAGTGTACCTCAGTCTAAAATAAACCACACTTGTTGAGCTTAGCATACAATTCATGCTCTCTCAACAATCTCAACACTATTGCTAAATGCTCAACATTCTCTTCTTCACTTTTTGAATATACCAATATATCATCAATGAACACAATAGAAAACTTGTCCAAATACTGATGCAACACACTATTCATCAAGCACATAAAGGTAGATGGAGCATTACATAAACCAAATGGAACTACAAGAAACTCATAATTCCAATACCTAGTTCGGAAATCTATCTTGTAGAATTCCTTTTCTTTAATGCATACCTGATGATATCCAGATCTTAAATCAATCTTCGATAACACTACTGCTCCCTTCAAATGATCGAACAAGTAATCAATCCTTGGTAGTGAATACCTAGTCTTGATGGTCACTTTGTTAAACTGCCTATAATTAATGCATAGCCTGAGACTACCATCCTTCTTCTTCACAAAAAATACTGGTGCACCCCATGGCGATACACTTGGCCTATTGTGTCCCTTGTCCAAAATTTCCTTCAACTACAGCTTCAACTCTACCAACTCAAGTGTACTCATCTTGTAAGCTGCCTTTGATGTCGAAGCTTCCTTTGTCACCAACACAATAGAAAATTATACTTCCTTGTGAGGTGGTAACTGTAAAATATTTGCAGGAAATACATCCTCAAACTGTTGTAGAACTCAGTAACTGCTAAAAGTATCTGCATCCCCAAATTTTCCTTACCTTTGTCACTAGAAATGTGCATTGCAAATAACACACACTCTTTCCTGCTATTAATCTTGGCTTGCATAGCTATCACCATTCTAATTGATGTTGCTTTCTTCTTACCCCACAAGACTCTTTGTTCTCCATTGTAATCAAAGCACTCAATGGATTTGTCATAACAATCCACCTTAGTTCTATGAAGGTACAACCAATCTGTGTCCAACAACATATGGTATGATCCTAATAGTAATACATTCAAATGTGTTGAGGTAGGCATACCATTCAAATAAAATGTACAAGATCTTACCTAATGATGAACCTGCTTCTTTGTATCTATAGCCAACTGCACTAACCAAGACTCTGCATGCACTTCTTTATTGAAACCACACTTACCCACTAGGTCAGGATTAACATAATTATAATTAGATCCAGGGTCAATCAAAATAGAAACAACTTGATCACAAGGCTTACCATCCATCTCAATGATGGATGATCGATGTTCTTCATGTCTACTATCTAGCGCTTCATAGATTACATGAATACTATTCCCAACATCTCCCACTATTTGTGCCTCCTGAGCACTGTAGATTTGTAGTCTACCACCCTGATATTATGGACAATCTCTCCTATGATGCTCTCCTCCAAAATCCCAACACTGCATGGCCTCCTTATTATGCTCCTCAGGTCTAAGTCTCTGTCCTTTTTCAGAAGCATTGAACTTCTTAGATCACATTGCATTCTCTTTATTACCTATACCTCGAGGTCTTGCTTGATTCTTGTCCCATTTTTCTTTATTATTTTCATTACCTTTCTACTCTTGCTTAGTCTCATATCTATGCTTTGATTTCTCATAGAAATTCTTTAGCTTTTTGATGGCATCTGCCAATGATCTAGGCTCATCGAACTCAATCTTGTCTTTGAATGTAATCGAAAATCCACTAGTGAATATTTGAATCTTGGTCTTCTCCTCCTTAAGGTAAGGCACATACCTCAGTAGCTTCAAGAACCTACTAGTGTACTCATCATCTGTGATTGATCCCATCTTTAGCTCGTAGAATTATTTTTCCCTGTCATCAAAGTATCTCTTTGATAGGTACTTCTTCTAGCATATTCTTTAGAACTCATTCCAAGTCAAGTCCTCCTCATGAATACCTTTGACATTCTTCACATATTGCCACCAAATATCTTCTTTACATTTAAGACTGAATGTAGTTATTCTAACTTTCATGTTATCTAAGTAATCATGCAACCTGAACAACTTCCTCATACCAAGAAAACATGCCTCTGCATCCTATGGTTTATTCATCTCTCCATCAAATGTATGTGGATTTTCTTTCTTAAAATCATCTGAAAAATATCCCCTGTTAGTCCTCCTATAGGGATGATAACGATGACGATCATAACTCCTATCAGAACTAGAATTAGAATAGTAACTGCATCCATCACCTATATTATCTAGAGTATCCAAGGAACTACCATCTCTAATGTCATCTCTATCTGACATGTACCCACTAGGAGACCTATTGCCATATGCCCCATTAGTTTTGTCCTCCTTCTCATGGCTGATCCGAACTGGTCCCTATCGCTGTAATTATGACAAACTCTAAAGTATTACTACATTTACATCTATGTGTTTTTCCTATGCCTATATGATTTTGTCATTGTCTACCTTACAACTCCTTATCTTTTCTTTTAATCTTCTAAGGGTGTCTGCCAAATCAGAAGAATTCCCAACACCAAGTTGCTCATCTAATCCATAGGGAGAGTCTCACGAAATGTAGTCTACCATATTTCTAGTCATCTTTGATATTCTTCCTACAAGGTGTATCATGTCAGCTAAACCAAATCACAATAAACCAATGTACCTTAGCATAATTCAGGGAGGATACCTCGTATGTAGGATCAAAAAATCAGTGTAATACATGTAAAATAATAATAACAACATATAGAAATATAATACATAAGCATATAACCATCATTCTAGCTATAGTCTAGTCATCAATGCGGGACCATATCAACTACACATACCATGACCTCATGCATGACAACAACCACCACATCACTATACACATGACCACATGTGAATACTAACGTGCATAAACAATGCATAGTCAACCATACACTCATGACGACGCACTCCACATTAACACCATCAAATTTCCATGGCGACCTCACTATAACCATGACCTACTATATAAATGAAACAAGCACGTGGTATCACAACACAAGAAACATGTATGCAAACAACATGAATGCTTGACCAACACACATCCATCCAGTCTGAGGGGTGAACCATGCTTTGATACCACTCTGTAACACCCTCCTCCCACATATACCCATGTAACAGGCCATCCAAGGTATACATGTAACGATAAGTTACTATGATATGACTTGACTCCCTATGTGTCAGTTAGGGAAGTGGAACCAATGGAACACATCACATAGATCTTCCACATTAGTGAAAAAACTCCTAAGATCCATTCAAACCACTCAGGTAACTAGCCCTTGAGTCCCACTGAGTTTTTTAGACCACTAAACCCTTGGACGCTCCCTTGATATGGATAAGCATGCATCCAGGAGGCTCTAGACTCTTCCTCATCATGGGTATGTGTGCATCTGGGAAATTTTCCCCTTAGACCTATTCTTGAGACTCTAGGATATGTGCCAATTTTTTAGGCCCAAAGTCTAGGTCATTTCCCAGAAGTCAATGACATGTTCATAAATGAATTATCACAATAGAACAATGATACATTTGAAAAATCCCACGGGTCTTTGGATTGACGGTGAATGGGTGCGCTGTTAAGGCACTCCTTGCGATAGGTCACTGGTTCAAATCCCCCTGTGGGTACTTAGGTTAGTCTTAACTAGAAAAAAAAAATGATACATTTTAAAAACATTGATAAGGTCTAGACTGAACCCATACTATATATGACTGGAATTTTGTTAACCATGTCACAAATATGAAAGCTATAGGTCTTAACCACATAAATGGGCATAGGAGTCTCATAATTATCTGAGAATCGATAAGAAGCATTGATGCATCAACACTTTAGCTGCAATTTCATCTATTAGGCCATAGATACATTTTTTATTCATTTACAAGTAAAAACATGATGAGAGCCACACATAGCCACTGTCATAATACATGCTCATAACCATCATAATAAGAACATAAATACCAAGGAAACAACATCCATATAATCCACATATAAACCAATATAATACTCATGAATTAACAAGGAGAAATAACATCATATTAATGATGCAAAGGCCAACCAGGCTTGATACTTACATGAACCACCTGACCATACACATGGCTAAGCCAAATCTCTCTTCATCCAGTCACCCTCATGCCATATTCCAAGCATGAATGTGGGATCTCATAAAACACAACAATTAAACCATCCAAGGCTTTGAGAGGCCAAACCACCTCAAACCATCAAAAAGTGATTCCACCTCATGGTCGAACATCACAAACCATCACTAGATTGGTCTCTACCCAAGCCTTCCATTGCTCCAGTGTGTTTTTTCTAACCAAGGCTCTAGGACTAGTAACACAAGCCTTAACTTCCTTCGGGCTCTAGAAATTTTTTCCAACCAAGGCTCCAAGACCAGTAACTCAATCCAAGGGCTCTAGAGTGTTTGTCCAACCAAAGCTCCAAGACTAGTAACTCAACCCAAGTTGTTACAAGGCTGTAGATTTTTTTTCCAACCAAGGCTCCAAGAACTAGTAACTCAACCCGAGTTAAAAGATACATGAGAACCAACCATGAAAAGCAATAAATGAACATACAACACCATGGCTATCCAGGAAATGGCAAGGCTAGGAAAATCCACTATCAATCCAAGCAAACCTCCATTATAATGACATATCATGACAAATAAATGACATGCATATGCCATGCATGTGAAAACTAGTGAAGAAAACATACATGCAACAAGGTACTTGCAACTAAACTTGTTGTAGCTATTGATCTTGATGTCCACTTATGCTTTCCTGATCTTCCTTTTCCTTCTTTGTCCAAAACTCCAAGTATGCCACAATCCTACAAGAGCTTTCCATGAAAACTCGAAGTATCCAAGAGTATGAGAGATAGAGAATAGACAGAGAGCTACAAAACTAAACTAACAAAATTCTGTGAACTAATCCTTGGAATCTTTTTCATTAATGAGGCCTTTATTTTATTCATTTTCCATTATTTTCCTTCATTTTACTCCTCACATGCAATCTATGACCTTTCACCCCCCTTTCATCCTAATTTCCATTATTCTCATAAATAAATGTGCCAAAATTCCATTTTGCCTTTCCAAAGCCTTTGCCATTTCCCTTGCCAATTTCCTTAGCCATTAATCAACCACCAGTGATCCCCATCACTTTGCTTTTGCCCAACATGCTTTTCTTAACATTCAACTTGGAATAAGTGTCCCATCAACTGTGGTTATTATTTTTCCTTTATTAACTTTTATTACATCGAATTTCACCAAAGTTGTTACATCAAGTTTGTAAAAGATTGCATTGTGAATCAAATAATTAGTGTACGTAAGTTTGATTTCAACTAAATGATCTCAAGATAAACCTTTGTTATCATCTACAATTTTTCATGGGAATAATTTCACATCTTTTCCAAGTTATGTGAAAGGTATAAAAACTCAAAAAGTATGAATTATTCCTCAAAATCATACTATCGAAACCCATATTAGGTTTAAAATGAAATCATGCAACCAATGCATGTTTCATGTTTCTCTCATCTCACTTCAAAGAATAAGTCTTTGCACTTAAAACCTAAGGATATAATGGCATGAATGACTTTTTATGGGAAATGGTAGAAGAATGGAATTAATGTGATAATGAGTGATCACTCTCATCAGTGATAAAATTCTAAGTGCATTTATTTTAAGTGCCAAATTTTCATTAAATAAATTTACTTCATATTAGTCTCATGAGACTACATTTTTTAAGCTTCTTCATTTTTTTTTGTTTTTCAGTGTTTAATGGAAGTGTGAAGAATGCAATGAAAGGAAAATTCAAAAGGCATTGAAGGCAAATAAAATGCAATATAAGAAATATGTTGAAGGTAAGAGACACACAATGAGTTGCAAAGGAAATTAAAGCAACACATTACACAATAATTAAAGCAAAAAATTAACTAATCAAATAAAGAAACACATTTAAAAATAAATGAAATTGGCACATTAATAATAATAATAATAATAAATGAAAACAGCACATACAAGCTACGTTGAATGATAATAAAATTGATGCATTGTGATGAAGGATAGTAAAATAATTGAGTTGCATGGAAGGAATAACGTAGGGCATTGCAATATGTGCATTGAAGTATACATTAAACAATTCAAACCACTTCAAAGGAAGAAAAAGTGTAAGTTGTTGCATGTATTAAAGGTGTGATGGTTATTATTTTACAGATGTGTTGTGAAGAATGCTATCCACAGGGGGCCATAAGAGAGCTTAGTCATTTTTCCAGCCCTTAAATGCCCATCATCTCTCTACACCAAGAGAACTTCTTAGAGCTCATAGATTTTTTTAATGCATTTGCAGTATTCTTCAAAGTGTCCACCTTTACCAACAACACCTTTTTGTCTTCTATCATATCCCTCGCAAAGTGATACTGAACATCAATGTGCTTTGTCTTTGAATGATAAGCAGGGTTCTTTGCCAAGAAAATTGCACTTTGGCTGTCATAGTCTATTCTTATAGCTCCCTGTACCAACCCCATATTTGAACACAAACTCTGCAACCAAACTACTTCCTTGCTTGCATGAGTGGCTGCCATGTATTCTGCCTCTGTAGTTGATAGTGCCACTACAGATTGTTTCTTACTCATCCAACTGATTGCACCTCCAAATAGGTTAAACCCATACCCACTTGTAGATCTTCTCTGATCCAGATCTCCAGCCCAGTCTGCATCAACAAAGCCACGGATATCCAACACTATGTCCAATCCTAGTCTTCCTTGGTAGCACAAACCATAATCACTAGTGCCACGCAAATACCTGAAAACCCGCTTCACTGCTGTCCAGTGCTCCTTCCCTGGTTTTGACGTAAACCTACTCAATACTCCCACTGCATGTGCAATGTCTGGTCTAGTACAGACCATGGCATACATCAAGCTACCGACTGCACTTGCATATGGAACACGGACATGTCCTCTTCCTCTTCTTGTGTCTTGGGACACTGTTCAGCAGATAACCTCACACCTACAGGAATAGGAACCTTCACCGGTTTACTATCCTGCATATTAAACCTCTGCAATATTGTGTCCACATACTTCCTCTGGTTTAACCAGAGCTTCCTCTTTGCCCGATCTCTTTTTATTTCCATGCCCAAAATATAGTTTGCAGCACCGAGATCTTTCATGTCGAATTTGGAGGACAATTGGGTCTTCAAATCCTGGATAATTTCTTTGTCATTTCCAACCAACAACATATCATCCACATACAAGACCAGATAAATAACACGGTCACCAATTAATTTAAAATACACACAATGATCTGCTTTGCTTCTGGTGAAGCCAAGTCCCCGTATAAATGTATCAAATTTCTGATACACATCCTTGGTGACTGTTTTAACCCATACAGAGACTTCTTTAACTTGCATACCAGTTCTTTCTTACCCTTCACCGCAAAGCCCTCAGGTTGCTTCATGTAGATTTCCTCTTCCAAATCCCCGTGAAGAAATGCTGTCTTCACATTCCATCTATTCTACCTCAAATCAAAACGCATCTGCAACAGATAAAAGTAATCTAATAGAAGTTACCTTGGAAACAGGAGAAAAAATATCACCAAAATTAATTCCGGCACCTGGGAATAACCTTTTGCTACCAACCGAGCTTTGTATTTCTCCACCTTCCCTTCTGCATTTGTCTTCTTCTTGAACACCCATTTTGCTGCCAATGGGTTTCCTTCCAGCCGGCAACTCCACCAGATCCCAAGCCTCATTTTTGTGCAAAGATGCCATTTCATCAACCATGGCCTCTTTCCAGAGTTTTCCATCCTCTGAATCCACTGGTTCCTTCACAGTTCTGGGATCATCATCAGTAACAGACAAAGCAAAGTTTGAACAGAAAGCAGATGGACTATACCTTTCTGGCTGCCTTCTTTCTCGAGCTGATCTTCTCACAGCTGGAGTTTGTGGCTCTTCATCTTCTGATTCCTCCTCTGCTACGGAGTCTGATTCTTCCTCCTTTAGTTCAAACTCTATCTTCACAGGTTCCTTTGGTTGGACTTCATGTTTAATAACATCTTTCACCTCTCTGAACACCACATCTCGACTGTACACACCTTCCTTGTTACTGGGTTCCAAAGCTTATAACCCTTTAAACCATCCTTATACCCAATAAAGAT
>APFE030719604.1:0-27408 GCA_000404065.3 Pinus taeda
GAATATCTGGCGTTGTTCCCAATGAGGAAGGATTGATTCCCACACTGGTTCGAACACGATCTCGTGCTTCTTCTTTAAGAGGAGCTTTCCCAGAGCATAGATGCAACAATTGGATTTCTCTCCTACCGCAAGATACAGCTACTTGTTTGTTTTACTATGTTGGAGAGTTAAGTACTCCCTACTCCAAGGCACTAGCCTAAGCTATGTTGGTGTAATAGAGCCCTAGAAATAAAAAGATTTCTAGATTAATTTTACTTTAAGCGCTATTTTTATTGGTTTTTGATTAAGTCAAGAGGTGTGGAAATGGAACTCGTGGTGTGAAGACTCGACTTGAAATCACTAAAAAGATGCACTTAAGATGATTAAACAATCTTTTCTCTTCAATGAATTTCTAACTAGGAAAGAGTTTGAGAATGCAAATGCGTGTAAACACAAATCTTTCTTAACGAACAAATTTGAAGAAGAGTTTTTGTTCCAATGCACTCAAAACGAGACAACTAGTTATTTGCACAAGAATTTTCTTTTTCATTCAAACGCTCAAATGCTACCAAAACAAACTTTTTCAAAAGTGATTTTTGTATTTTTATAAAAAAACTTAAAACTATAACCTTAGCAAATCTTGAGAAAGCTATAAACAAAGTAAATCTTAAGATCTACAAACTATAAAAACTACTTGAAGTAAAAGCTTACAAAATATTTTTGTCTTTTCAAGGATGTTTTACTTGGCAATAAGCAAACCAAGGAATAACTTGTCTAGAATCACAAATCAGTCAAAAACAAGCGATATTTTGTTCTTTTTTGTAAAAATGAAATCCAAACTTTTAACACAAGATTTTTGAAATTTTGGAAAGAGACAACTCAAAATGGATTCCTCTACAAGGGTTGATTTTACAAATGGTCAAACTCATAAGAAGGCAATAAAAACCAGGGTGATCTGAGGCTTCTATGCTTCTAAGCTCTGAACTACTACACGACCAAAATGAAAATCAAGACCGACAACCAAAACTTCTAGGAATTTCACCTAAAGCCCCTAACACCAATGAATTAGACCAGGAAAGCTTTCAACAAAGTCCACATTAAAAGAGGAAAAACAATACCTAAACAAAATAAAACTATTAAAAGTGGAAAAAATCAAGTTTTCAAAATTTAGCAGGGTCCGCAGGCTCAGAGTTCTGGCAACAGGTGCGGGCCCACTCTGTGTGAAAGTAACCGCGTAGAGGTAGCACTGTGATACAAGCACAGTGGCGGACTTCTCTAAAAGTTATGAAAAGCCAAAAAACCTAATCACTAAATCTACCCATTCCACACACACAATCAAAAATAGAAACAAAAAAGCAAGTTTCTGCGAGGTCAAAGTGAAAACAAGGAAAACAATCAAGTCCCCAGCGGAGTCGCCATTTTGTCACGCGGAATGAGTCAAGGTTGCGGACAAGATCGACCTTCCTAGTATCTATTGATATCTAGTGACAAGCAAGCCAATCAAAAACTATCTTTCTCTAAATATGCGATTAAAACAAAGGCAAACGAGTTTTTTAGGCCTACCTTGGATCCAATGCAAGTTTGTGGAAGCCTCACTCCCTCACTCCAAATGAGCTTCCTTGAAGTGTATTCTGCAAACACAAACAAGCAAACAATTAAATAGCACTTGAAAATCCAATATTATAAAGCATATTCATCATAATGATCAAGGAGATTATGAAACAAACAACATAAGGCAATTTGTTGAGAAAAATGAATCTGATTGTATTAATTCAAATGAAAGAAGAACTTTACAACCTATGCCTTGATGCTGTACGAGCTCCTCCCAGGGTCCGACAAGAAGTCTCCTCTACTTTGACAAGTTTCACTCACTTCCCAATGAAACCAAAAGGTATGTGATCTCTCCTCTCAATTTTAACTAGGAAGTCCCAATTCCATCAGCATTTACCCTCAAAATGTTCAGCTTCTAACCCTCCCTAGCAATTGGCCCAATGCCTTAATTTATAGTGCAATGGAGGGAAGTTACTAGGTCCTCCTTCAAAGGGATAAAGCCCTCCTTCAAAGGATAGCTCCTCCTATCAAGGGATTAGCTCCTTCTCTTTTGGGATGCATGAACCACTTTGGAGCGAACAATCCACATCAAAATTCTTCTAGAAACATCTAGAATTAACCCAAAAGTGAGTTTTTATGATAAACTTGCGCCTTTTTGACTTTTACAGGGGTACGCACCCACCCCTTTACAGACAGAGCATGCAAGTACACAGTTATTATGAACAAAGAGTGCAGGTCCGCAGGTAAAAGTAGGAGAAAGTGCGGAACCAGAGTAATATTGATTTTCAATGTCTTTCTCTCTTTTGCAAATCTTGACATGAAGAGATGAGGTCTGAGACTTTCTTAGGAGGCTAGTATAGGTGATGATAGACCCATACTGACTGCAAATAATCATGGTGACGATATTTTTGTGTAACACATGTTTTGAGCAGTTCATCCATTTACCGAAACCAATTGCTACCCTTTATACCACTCATTCCTCCAGGACAAGTCATCTTTAAGCTCTTTTCCTGACTCATAAACCTCATATGAAAATTTTGCCAAGTTTTTTTCCCTTTTGACTCGTAAAAGAGAACAAAATTGGGGTCCGCTTTCAAGCTATTTTCTGACCCTTTACATGTAAAAAGATATCCGAGCCCTTGTCGTTTCAAACTCATTAATGGATGCGAAACATCGTGTGCCCAATATAAGTTTATCCCTTTTCGGGGCTGGGAGGTACTATTTATGAAAAAGGTACTCCTTGACTGAAATAGTCAAGCGGTTCTCTCAAGTATTGTTTTCTACCTTCTCGGGCTCAAGAGACACAAATGTATGATAAGGGACCATGTGGAGTTTTCTTTTCTGTGTCTTTTTCAAACTCTCTAAAACATGAAAAGGATACCAAGTTACAGCTTTCTTGGACTCGTTAAAATATTAAACAACATCGGATTTGTCATCATGAAAAACATGAGATTCTCCTTCCTAGGGCTTGTTAAACTCACTAGGTCAGATTCATTCAAAGGATGAAATTACAGTGCAAGCATATGAAATTACAGTGCAAGCAAAAATAATTGGGATACCTGCCAGAAGTGGTGGGGGAAAAGTTGGAAATCTAATCAGTTATGTCGGTAGCTCACTTTTGAACATGACACTTTCTACTTCATGTCAGGTTGGGATATCCTCCTTTGTATCGTTGACCTTTTTGGGTTGGGATGTTCATTTTTGCCTTCCATTTGATTTTTTCCATGTCATCATGATTACCAATCCTATGGATCAAAAAGCTGCCAAACTTCCAATCGTGTCGCCGATATGTTCAAGAGTTGTCCTTCTGTAATTACATTTACCTCTGATTCTCTGTATCATCCAAAATCATTTTGCATCCTTTTCTCTCGTGTTGATGATATGGGATACATTATGGCCCTCCTTAGACACAGTTGCTTTCTGTTGACTTCAACTCATTATCTGGGAAGTTGATCGAGATACTCCCTTCCAGTACCTTAGAGCTTGCATGCCCTAATGGAAAGTTCTTCGTACTCGACGACAAGTTCACATCATTGGCTTTTGATCGACTGATTTCATGGGTGTTCAACTTCAATTCCTCTATTCACATTCCATGGATTGTGATGATAGTACCTTGAGGACCATTGTCATTATTGGTGGCTTCTCTTGTGCTTGTTAATAGTTTACATCATTGACTGGTAATTAAGTGACTTTTTAGCATGTTCGACGTCAACACATCTACTCACATCTTAGAATTTGTACTATGATTGGGCGTGTTGGAGCGCAAGACCCTCAACTCAGATCACAAAAGTCTAGACTGCGAAGTGATGTGACATGGTTATGTTGATATACATGTCTCTTTTAGATGGATGGTTGTGACCAAACCATTAGTTATCATATATGATCCTTCTCATTAATGGATGGTTGCGACCATACCTTGCTTTTGATATGGTCCTCTTTAATGGATGGTTGCATCCATGCCTGGATCCATTTACATGATCATTCTCTAGATGACTGTGTCCATACCACAATTCATGTATCATTTGACAGATTTTTTAATTATGTATATGTATCTATACTTGCTTGTAGGTTTTCCGACGATAGACTATGGTTCCCCTCACCGATTCATAAATCTTTTCATCCCTCACTCTAGTTCGGCCTTCATGATTTAAGGGACATTTGTTACACAACATTTTGTCACTATCCTTGTACTCCCCATTCCTTGATCCTGGAGGACCTCTATAGTGAACCCTACATGCTTTCCCTTCATGAATAAACTCCCATTGTTTCCCTCTTCATGAGTAGAACAATTCCCTTTTGCACCATTTCCCCAAAATATTTTGTTTTTCCCAATTTACAAGACTGATTCTAATGGCCCTTATCTTCCTTGCATCGATATGCAGGGATTAAAACTGTCCCTAGTGTCGACCAGAGTGATTGATCCTTGTTTGAGTCGTGCTGATCCTCTTATGGAAAGTTTTAAAATAAAGAGTTGAAGCTTCCAGCTCTAGAAGCTTTGTAACGGAAGTCTGGTAAATGGTTTGGCTGAATGGTGTCGAGGATCTTAGTTTGGGCTACCTTCCCCTATAATGATGGAACTACCTCAAGAGATAAGACCTTCTCCCATGATAAGATGATCTATCACCCATCCATTCATGCTATATAAACCTCCCTTCTTCCCAAGCACAAGCTAAGGTTGAAGCGTTAATTTTGGCATGCTAGCGTGTTGGCTTGTTGGGGCCTGACCTAGGTTCAACATTAATTGGCCAAACAAATCCCTACACTACTGGCCCTTTCAGCATCAACCCATAGAGCGTGGACCAAAGTCTCACCCAAAGCAGTATGGGGGGATGTTTGAACCATGTTTCCGCACCCTGAGATGGTCGTGATGCTGGTTTATTCCCTTTATTCTTGCCTTCGTGTAGGTCACTTCACTCTAGGGCTTGCCAGATGAGACTTTTATTTCGTCCTTCAATACCTCCGTGAAAGGGTAAGATTGACCTTTGGAAGCCCTAACCTGCGGCTCAGGTACTTTTGCACTGCTATGGCAGGGTACCGTGCAGATTCCCAAATTAGCCTAAGTGACCTGCTTATCTTATTGAATGATTATAGTTAGCACCGCGTAAACATATTTTCTTACTTGCGTTCTCTTGACCAACGTAATTACATACATTCGCACATCATATAAGCATTATAAATGAAATTCATACATAAAATATCAATATGCATCAGCAGAACAAAGACACAGAAATTGTAGAATGTTTCTCTTTATTGATATCTCCCAAGTGATTACAGACTCTATCCACCCTGTGCACAAAGCTGCAGGGGTCCGCTCACTCAGCTGTAGAATTTTACCCTAGGCCTCTCCACACTCAGTTGCAGAGGCTCTACCTATGCTACGACCCGAAACTTAAACTTCTTACTTTAGAGCTATGACTATCTTCTTCATTACATTCATGAATCTAAAACTACTTAGAGTTTAGCTCTTTTTATACAATCCTAGGGTTTGCAGACCATGGGTAGATCTCTTACAGCCGAATTTACTTTACAAAAATAAGGGAGGACTACTCTTTATGACACATGACACCTTCACGCTCTATGACCACAAAATGTAGAGTCTTTACAAGTTTATTACAAAATTTAACCAAAACATGGGCTTTTAGCCCCAAAACTATCCTTGGGGGATCTCGTTCCCAACAGGCCCCCAACACAAACATCGTGACTAACCCTTGAGTCACTCAATAGGCACGAAATATCTTTGCGCGAAGCCCTTCCAACTCAATTTGTATGACCGCAACCTCAGCTCTGCACTGTGCAACCGCCTGCTTCACATCTTCCACTGTTTTCTCAGTCACTGCTCTTGCGCTATTGGCCTGAAGCTTTTGTTGCATCACTTACAGAGTCACAATCTTGCCTTCAATAGATCCTATCACTGTCTAAGCCTCATCTAGCCAGGGCTTCAATCTTGCCTTCAACACGACTTCCTTGTGTATCACTGCATCCACCTGTTGCTTCAGCTGCTTGGCCTCCTGTAGCTTGGCTAGTCTTTGTGTTAGCGCGACGGTTCACATTGTGCCCTTAAACTCATCATAGTGCTATTGTAGCCTGCACACTTCTGTCTCTAGTCGATGTACATTGGGGTCCTCCTGAAAGTTGTTTAGGACCTCAAATGACTGCTCAAAAAATTGTGTGTAGTCTGCTACTGCACTATCCACTGTCGCTGCTACTTTTGTGACAGTGGTCGCCTGTTTTTCTTTCACTTCTGGCAGAGATGAAGGTTGGGCCTTCAACTATAACTTTGTGATTTGTAGGTTCAACTCCAACTGAACCCGCAACATCTCAGTATGAGTGTCACGCACCTCTGTGGCTAGCTTACGGATGTGTACCTCGACTGGCTCCTCCTCCGGAATGGCCAACTCTGGGACCATTCGGCATGACTCCTCAATGACCTGCATAATGTGCTTGCTCTGATTGGCCACCTCGGTTTCAGCGGCGATGGCAACATTTCTCTAAATGGCCATCTGCTCGTTGTTGATCCACTGTTCACTGATCACTTGGAGGGCGCGGTGCTCCTGGGCCCTTAGATCTGCAATCACTCCATCCTATAAGAGGTGTAGCACTTCAAGCAGGAGTGCTACCACATTCAACCCTACTCCCTTTAGGGTGCTGACAGTGAGCCTGTCAGCCTCATTCTCTATGGTCAATGCGCCATTGGGTAACACTATCGCATTGGTGGCCTTCATTCATAGCATATCAGCAACCTCTGAAGTGTCGATAGGCATGCTAGTAGACACCATGCCAGCCTACGATGCGTGGGTCTGTAGCTCCTATGACCCTGTATGGATAGTCCCCAAGATGAGCTGTTGTTACTACTCAAATTGTTGCAGGGCCTCTACGGTGACATCTCTAACTTTGTCAATGATATCATACAAGTCACCCTGTATTAATGTGATGGGGTCTAGTAAGGTCTTGGTTCCCTTTTATTTCTTCCTATGCCCTCCCTTCTCCTGCTCCCTTGGGCACTTGATGCAGGCGGAAGTCTCCTGACAATTTGCATCATGTTGTTCTGTCTCCTCCTCTATCTGAGGTGAAGACTACCTCACGGCTTTATTAGAGCCCCGCTCTGTCCCACCTATCTACTTCCATGTCTACTACATAGCCTCGCACTCTGCCTGGGCCTTATCAGTAGCCTCCTTTTTCCTCTTTTCGGCTAACTGTGCCATCTTAAGTTGGGCCTCCTCCTTCTCCTTCTATTTGGCGAACTTGCTCTCGACCTACCAAGTCTATGGTAGTGCGCCACTTTGTTGAGCATTGGTCAAGCACCGCATCAATGGCGTCATCCATTGCCAGATAAGGCAAGTCATACAATTTTTGAGTAGGGTCCTTCTGTGCCGTGATGGATACTCGATGGAAGTCGGATTTGAATTCAGCGTAGCTTTGCAGGTTAGCATACACCGTAGGTGACAATCACGGTTTATGGTTGATGGCCATCCAGATGTTCATCTCCATCAAGATCCAAAAGTTCTTGCTGACTCACTGCGCATCCTTGGTCGCCCATAGCGAAGCATACTTTGCTTCTTTTGGGAGGTTTGGTGCAACTGAAGGGAACTAGTTGTCCTCTGGCAGCTCAACGCTACCAGCACAATTGACAACAAGAGCCACGCGTAGTGGAACATCTTTCTCAGCTCCTACATTTCGCGACAGTTCGCAAGGAACTCTCCATGAAGGTAGTCTGACCAGTTGAACTAGACTCCTTCAGTGTAGCGTGCTGCTAGAACAATGATAGGCACCTGCACCTCATCAGCATAACACTTCCTCATCACTTTCCCTATGAGGATCTGCGTGGCTACCTTCACAGCAGGGTTGTAGATGTTGGATATAGCATACCCACACAACTTCTTTACCAGTTTAAATTCTTCTTTCATGGATTCTGTGAGAGCCTGTTCACCACCTTTTCCACCAAATATCATGGTTAGATTCTCTCCTGTATAAGGCAGTTGCATTATCCGGTGAATGAATCTATCCTTGATGGGTATTGGTTCCTCCAACCACAGAAACCCATCATGCACCAAGCACAGCAATTGCTTGATAACCAAAACTGTGATCAGGGTGTGGTTGTAGTGCAACACCCAAGGTAGGTTAAGAAACCCTTCCTTTTCTACTACCTTGAGCTGCCTCCGCGACTCTAATGTGGTCATTCTTGTATTCGTAACAATGATGCGGCACATCAACTACTTGGTTGCCAGGTGTGGGAACTTCTCATGATCCGCTAGGTCCCAGTCTTTTTGTTTCAGCAATAACACTTGTGCCAAGCACTAACTGTCGAAAACAATTTCATCCGGTAGTAGAGGGGTTTGCAGGGGAGTCTTTCTCTCACCAATGTCCTTTGGTATCTTGGTCTTAGGCTTGCGCAAAGGGACATACTCCAGCAACCAAGTAATAGGGTCCGCACCCTGGGCTTCAACCTCCTCCACTTCAACTTCCACATCCTCATCATTCATCGAAATGTCTTCAACATCTTCCTCCTCTGGCTCCAAATTATGGCCTTGCCTTTCTCTTGTGCGGTGGGTTTTTATGGGTTTCTCCTTGGCAATGCACACATCGGTATGGCAGGCTGCTTGCCCTTTTTATCCTTCACGGTCTCTTTGGTTGGGGTCGGCTTTAGTCTCTGCATTCTCGATGATGTAGGGACTTCAGTGAGCACCCCAGTGACCTCTGGAGCAGCTACTTCTGCCTCCATCTCAACTTCCAACACTGATTCTTTGGTATCTCTAACTTCTGCAAGTGCCGACATGATTTTATGCAAGAACTCCTACGTTTCCATCGGCAAAGTCTCAAATAATTTACTGGCTAGTACTTGCGATTCATGTGTGCCTGAGAGCTCAACAACTCAATTCTCAAAATGCAAAGTGTTTTTCGTTGGACAACCGCTTGTAATTTATAGTGCATTTTGAATTCAAATACGACCATTCCCCCCAAATTGGGTCATTAATGTTGGATTGGCAACATATTTTCAAGGATCTGAGCCATAAATTTCATCTTAAATGCCGATTGACCACCCCATTTGGCCTCACTTCTACTGTCAAATCATGAATAGTGACTTTAATGGTCATTTTTCGGCCGACCTGCACGATTTCTCCCTAGGTAGTGCAACTCCCTTTGCGTTGTCGCAAACCCTGTGACACTTCCTTGCTTCACACAATCCTCCAATCACGTAGCTCCCCAACCCGAGCAGTGTAATTTATAGTCCTGCACCTCCTTTCAGCTTCCTGGAGGACTAAGATTGTGCCACCTTCATCTAGTCACATGGCCGGACCGCCAGTGTATGGCTTCAAGTGACTGCCATTCACCTTTCTTGAGAAGGGCTCTCCATTCAATTTGACCAGCTATACCGCTCCCCCATCGGTAATCCCCTTAATGACATAGGGCCCTAACCGGTGCATTCTGAATTTCCTTGGAAATTTATCAAACTTACTATCATATAACAAAACCAGGTCATTTACCTTAAAGGTGTGCAACTTAATGTGTCCATCATGCCATGACTTTTCGCGCTACTTTTGGACCTGTTAGTGAAATCCAGCGAGAAATCTCTCTTCCTCGAGCTCATCTAGCTATGCGAGCCTTTCCTCTAAGGCTCCGTGATCCTTCATACCTATGAGCACCACTATGCATAGGCTAGGCACAATATATTCAATAGGAATTACTACTTCAACCCCATAGACAAGCCTAAAGGGGGTTTGTCTAGTCAACTTCTTGCATGTCGTTCAATAAGCCCATAGTACTGCAGGTATGCATAGGTACCAATCACTTCGCTGAGCCCTGAAAACCTTGGTTAGTGCATTCTCCAACACTTTATTGATTTCTTCCACCATCCTGTTAGCCTGCAGGTGATAAGGCATGCTCTTCTTGTGATAAACCTAAAATTGCTCCATTAGCGCATTGATTGTTTCATTCAGAAAGTGCATATCGCAACCACTTATAAAGATCTTTGGACATCCATATCACATCAATACATACTCAAAGAGGAACTTTGTAGCATTCGTGCTTGTTCAATCCTTCACAAGTTGTGTCTCTGCCCAACGAGTCAAATACTCCGTCGTGGTTATAATGTACCTTGCTCCCGTCTTTCCTTAGGGCTGAATAGGTCCCACAAAATCTATTGCCCATTTCTCAAAGGGTTGTAATGTCATCTATTGATTCAGAGGCATCTCATCCCTCCATGATGGCCTGCCATTCGTTTGACATACATCACACGCCTTACAATATGCTTTTGAGTCTTGATGGAGGGTTGGCCACCACAACCTTGCACGTATAATATTATTCACGGTCACTCTCCCTACATAATGTCCTCCTTTGTTGCCACCATGAGCATCTGTGAGGATGCTGCTTCTTTCAAACTCAAGTACACATCATCATAATATCTCATCAGAGCCCATTTTGTACAGATTCCCAACAATGACAGAGAAATTTGCCGCATGCACCATTAATTCCTTCTTTTGTTGGACAGTGTATCCTTCCAGGGAAGTTCCTGTCATTAGGAAGTGTATTATATCCTCAAAATGACCATTTGTAATGTGCACTACGAATAGCTTCACGTTAGGCATTCCTTCCTCCAAATTAGTGTGTTGTTCCCCTGTTTCGATGCACGACAGATGGTCTGGTCCCGCGTTCAGTCGTCCAGGCTTCACAATAACTTCAAAGTCATACTCCTACAACAATAAGAGCCATCTGCAGATTCTCCCCCCCAACACAAGCTTATTGACCAAGTACTTCAGTGCAGACTGATCTGGATACATCTTAAAATGGCCTCCTAGCAAGTAATGTCTAAAATTCTGGAGCGCATACACCATAGCTAACCCTTCACGCTCAGTGGTGGAATAGTTCTTCTCCACTTTGGATAGTCTTCGTCTTTCGAACGCAACATGATGGTCCAAGTCTCCTTCGCCAGACTGTGTTAGTACTGCTCCTAGTGCTATATATGACACGTCGACGTGCACATGAAACTTCTTCTTCTAATCTGAGAAGACTAAAATCGGCACGGTGACCATCTTTTCTTTCAATATATCGAAGCTCTTCTTACAGTCCTCATTCTAGCAGAATGGAACATCCTTTTTCAACAATTTCGCCATAGGCGCGGTGATCTAGGCATAGCCTTTGATAAACGTTTTGTAATATCCCGTGTGTCCGAAGGTAGCGCGCAGTTGATTCACACTCCTCTGTGCTTCCAAGTTCAGTATCATCATGATCTTCATGGGATCTACCATTAGTCCTTGTTTGCAAACCACATGACCCAACAAGGTCCCAAAAGGAACACAAAACAGACACTTCTTTAGATTGAGTGCGATCTGGTATCTTCGACAGGTATCCAACATTAGGTGCAAGCTTGCTACATGGTGTTTTATTAGCCCAAACACATTCCAGTAATCAAAGTACACCTCGAGGAACTTATGAATAAATTCCTTGAATGCAACAACGACTACACGCGATAAGATAGTAGGTGCATTATTCAATACAAATGACGTTACAGTGTAATGAAAACAACCCCACTCAGTCGTGAAGGTTGTCTTGCTCTTATCTTCTGGCGTGATTTTGATCTAGTGGTACCCCAAGAATCCATCAGTGAAGGAACATTCTTCCTAGCCACCTACATTGTCGAACACTTCATTAGTGAATAGAGTCAGGAAAGGATCATGTATGCAGGCGTCATTTAGCCTTCTGAGATCCATATATATCCTTATTTCATCCTTTTACTTCTTTTCTTGTACCACCATTGGGCTTACCTAGTCAAATTCTTCCATATGTTCAATGATGCTTGCCACGAGCATCTTGTCTAGCTCTAAGCAGACCTTCTCCTTATACTTCGGATTGAGACGGTATGGTCTTTACTTAACTGGCTTCGAATCAGGCTTCAAAGTGATCTACATAACACCCAGGTCCCTCATTATCCCTTTTAAATCTATAAACTTGGTAGGGAATAAATCTTGGTACTCGCAGAGAAATTCAGTGACCTTATCGACCGTCGCATCATCCCAGTGGTCTCCAATCTTGCGAATTTTTGTTCTACCTCCATATCGATGTTTAATTGTTTCATTTTCAATGACGCAGTTATATCAGGGTTCTCAATCTACGGTCCTTCAACCTCACAATGACCTTATGTTTCAGGGATATTAATCTTTAGCAGATCCTCATCCTCTTCTGTAGCAGTTACATTATAGCATTCTAGCGTGTGACTTAGCTGAGTAGCCCACTTAGGCTGAATTAGGTCTAAAGGATCCTGAGGTATCCTAAATATTGCGGCTTTAACCTCTTGTAGCACCCCATCGATATAGTCAAACCCACCTTTGAAACTAAATGTCATTATGAATCCTTCACGTAGAATATCCCATTGACTTGTACCATGGTGAAGCTCTATTTCTATGTACCAATTCATCGGGATGACGTCCAAGGTGTGACAGAACAAGCACACCCATTCAGGTTGGAGCTTCTCTTTGTAAGCCTGAGCCCATTTTGCTAAATGCGCACGTGGATCATCCTACCCATCATACTTGTCTGTCATTCACATCTTAGGCTTCCCAAATCATGTTCTCATCATCCTTCTACATTCGCGCCAATCATCAAAGCTTCCCTTATGTGTACCCCACCATCTTACGGGCATAGTGCATAATGCCGAGTCCAACGCCTGGAACCACTACTTTTCTGGTACCTCCCTTTCAAATGCATCCAAAATGATATCTACCTCATTTAGGCCATCATAAGTAGGTATAATTCTTACCTCTGAGGACACATAGTGCAACAACTGGGTCATCATGTTGCAGCTTAGCGTAGTCACTTCATGTAACCAATTTTGCTAACGGTCTAACTCTTCATCTGAGTCCAAGGTGTAGGAACTCTTGTGATTCCATGTAATTCGTCCATCCACTATTGGGTTCACCCAATATTGGTTTCACATTGTTATCTTATAGATATAGCCTAGATCGTCATCACTCTCGTAATCGCAGATTGGTTTAGTATAGCGTGATCCTTCAACAAGATCTAGGGGTACTATTACGCATAGTGATTTCTTCTCAAATATCATCTTTCATTTCTTTAGATTGATTACCCCATTCATATTAGTAGCCCAATCAATTCCTAGGAGTGCAGGATAGGGGTTGCGGTCATCCATAATTTCTATTACTTCAAAGTTAGCCAGTGCGATCGCACCTTCAATATCTATAGTCACCCCCTGCAGCCGCCGCATGGGGATGACCTTCTGTTGATTCACCATTCTTAGCTAAATTAGAGACCATTGTAGCACTAGTCTCCCCACTCATTCCCAAGTCTATTTTGGTAGGACGTTCACATCTGACCCCAAGCCCAAAATAACCTGATCCATTTCATACTCTCCTATCTACGCAGTCTCATCTCTCATCCTATTATTGTTTTATTCTTACCAATCTTTCGTACTACGCGCGACTCACCCGAAGCATTTCTGGCACATCTATTTATGAGCTCTTGTAACCCCTTCACATCCTTACTATCACGAAGTAACTTCATACAGGTCTCGAGGAAGGTTGTGAGCATAGAAGAGTCCATCTCCATATTAGGCTTATCCTTGCTCCCTGAGGTGGAGGCCTCAACGAAGCTCTTCTTCGCTTCCATGAAGGTTTCATGTGTGTGCTCCAAATCGAACTCAGCCTCCTTCGTGAGAGCTTTGCGAACCCATGTACTATCTTCTGGCTATTTCCCCTTGTCATCTCCTGTTTTGATTCCACTTCAGAGCACTATATTCACGTTTGGATCCTCTTCACGTGGTTTAGACCTCATCATCTGCAGGTTCTAAGTTGGCGGAGGTGGTAGAACCCCTTTGTCACGTATCCTTGCTATCAGCGTAGGGCAGTCTTTCATTTCATGATCAAACAAAGTGCAGTACTTGCATGATGGATGTGTGGGGTTAGTGCAATCACAAGCATAGTGTCCTAGTCCTCCACAATTGTAGCTGATCAACTGTCCTTGACCTCTACTAGGTCGTACTTCGCCTCGGCCTTGTCTGTGCCCCTGAAATCCTGTCCATGCCATCCCTGCACTCTGGTCAGGGAGGCGTGTTTCTGCCTGAACCCTATAGGTGGGAGTTATATCCATCATCAATTCATAACTCCTACAATTATTCTCATCATTCCTTACCAACCCACAAAATTTGCAGAACAGTTGATGCGTGTTAGTACAAACTTCTACAGTAAATGACAATTATCCGTGGCATGTTTTCCTGCTACTTGACATATAGCGCACCACAATGCAGGCCTTGCACTCGGTCATGCTTGAGATTTTGGCCTTAAAGCCATTGGTCCTCCTCTTGCAATATAGTTTTCAAAGACTTGGTAATGGTCTTTGTCATGCCCCTGACCCTTACATTTCAAGCACCATACCTCTTCATGCACCTCTGGTTGAAGCGTTCTATCCTGCTTCAAACTTTGCATCTCAAGGCAAAGATTTTTGAACTATGAATGGATCTGCTGAACCCCCAGCTTTGGATCTTGCATCGATGTTTCATACAGTCTCATTACAATCTCCAAGGCCTCTACCTGAGTTTTTATCTTTTGTTACGACAACGCAACCCTTAAGTGTGGCAATAGCGAGGCCATAAACCACTCTCCATGTTGCCCATCTGTCAAATTCATATTAGCTTTGTGGATTTTACACTTCAACCTCTGATCTAATTCCTGAGGTGTCTCGCCTGGCTGCATTGTGATTTCCTTGAACCCCACAATAGACTGTGCTTCAGATTTCGCCCTACTGAATTCTATTTAGTGTTGTCTGGATGTTTGCCACTCCAGCATTTGGGTTATCATTAGAGTACTTGATATACCAGGTTAGCGCACGATCCTGGAGGGCACTAACCAATGTCGCCTTCTTCATGTGATCATCTGTAACGCCCCGACCTTCCCATACAGCTTCCACAACAAACTAGAATTGGTCTGGGTCCTCATCCCCCAAGCCTTTTGAACAAAGGCAGCTTTAGTGAATTTTCCATACAGAACTGCGGTGGAGGTAGAGGTGGTACAGATGAAGTCGTAGATGATGGTGGTGAAGATGGAGGTTGTGTGGGTGGAGGTGGTATTTGTGAGAATCCTTGTCTTATTAACTGAATAGCACTTCGCAAAGAAACCTGCGCTACTCCCTCTTCATCACCTCATGGAGGTGAAATCGATGGACTATATTCTGGACCCTTTTTCCCTTCATTCTTGTAAGTCTTTCCGCTTCACATAGTGCCAAAAATCAAGCTAGCTGCATAACCTATTTTTCGCACAATAGCATTTTAATCCATGTATTCAAAGATTTCACGTACTTACCTCGTGGTCCCTTGAGAAAGCACTACTCAACCACGCTATAGTTGATTGAGGTGTCGACTGTGAATTCAATCACAAATCCTCCTGTGCCACGATCGAGCCAATGATCGACATTGTGGGTGATCTTGTCCTCAGATGCTTCCAATTTCTATACTAGCCTCGGGGTCCAAACAATAGGACTGTCAAGTTTCCACCTTCCTTGGCTATCTGCTAGCTTCGTGATGCACTCGTATAGCTCAACCAGAAAGGAGTAGAAAATTATTTCGTGGATCTCAGTATATAGGTATATTTCCAACCACTATTCCTTTTTTAGTCGTGGGTTTTTGTTCTCTTGCGCTATGAATTCGTGGATATTCCTATCCAACCAGTCTCCGATGTCTTTCTGATTTGATATTCACCCTATGAGTGACATCAGTTGAATATTTAATGTATTAAGGTATTACAGACTCATGTGTTGGTGTGTGTGTTCTATGTTATTGTAGCAATGGATCGATTATATTTCCAATACACAGACAATAAAATGGAAAGAGAGCAAAGAAATGTAGTAAGCATACATAAAGACACAAGCAATTTTTAATAAGGAGTTCACCCTATTCTCCAGGGCTACATCTCCTGTCCAGCTTTCAGTGGTGGCCTTGTTTTATTGTGCATTTAAGCAGAGAAATTACAATACAGGGACTCAATGTGAGTTCTCCTTAAGAAAGCTTTGCTTGGCAGGGTGGTCCTTGGATTCCCCAAGCCACCGGAGTACACAGACTCATCTTCTTCCTACCAGCTCTGTGACCTTCTGGTCTACAGGGGAGAGCCCAATGTCGTGCTCAGCTCGGATAGGTTCCTCTATGGGAAGGCTTGAATCTTCAAGCTCTCTGGTGCTCGATGTTGCCTCCAGTCAGCTCAGCCCTCTGTCTCTTCTGCTTTGCTTTACTATTCTTTGTGTTCAGTCCTCCTCTCTGTGTTCACTATTCCACTTCTTCGTCTCTCAACTTCTATCTCTCTTTTTTCTCTCTATTCGACTGTCTCTGTTCATGGATTTAGCCATTCGAAATCTATGGCTTTTTGGTTCCTCTTCCACCTTTGTCTCTTCATCTTCTGTAGTTGCGCTTAGAGTTCCTGGTTCGGCATCATCATGAACGCTCAGAGAGTTGCCACTTATCTTCCTCTAAACGGTGCCAACATGCTTTATCGGTTCGTTTCTTCAGTTATGTCATGGATGCGTTCTTCCTCCACCATGGCAGTTAAACAGATTTCAAATCCCCTCTAAAACATGGCTTAATTACCTGTCGATTCTACTTCTTCCATCGGGCATGATCTCAACCATCCGATCTGAGCCTCCAAAATCCAACATCATATGGACGTTTCGCGTGGTTGACTTGCTCGATCGATAGCGCGCGATCAACGGTGGTTTTCTCTCACCTCCGCCTGCCATGTGTTGATCGATGTATGGGATCGCTCTTCTCTCTTCCAAAACCTCTTACTATTCAAGGGCACCCTAATCAAAACCACCAGTTTCCAGAGCGTGGGTCCCACTATTTGTACGTTTAACACTTTTACCTTTTTATCCCACGTTTCTCCGGCTCCCGATGTGACTGAGTACTCAGGCTTCCTCCATTTCGGTCCTATTTGTCCAGCAATGTGCAATTAGCACAGGCGCTAATCGTGCATCAAAAATCACCTCCTTTTCCCATTTCGGGGCTCCCAGGGGCAACTTTGGCCTCCTGTGCAGTCTCCATGGGCCTTGGTCAGCGTGCTTTGACCGAGGTCCTCGTCGTTCCATGTTGGATTCCATTGCCACTGGTTCAGGGTGTTTTTGATCGTTGTTTTGGAATTCTTTAGAGATTTGTTTGCCCTGATACAGTCATGATTCTTTGACAGTCTTCTATGGATCCAATTCGGATCATGACCTTCCCACTGAAAAAGCTTTTGGACCACCAAAAGTTGGTTTTTAAGCATCAACTAAGTGAGGGTACTGTTTTCTCACTTGTCCATTCTCAATCCACTTTGCATTTCTTGGCTTCAAACCTTTGAGCCCAATCCTGAGGTACTCAACATTTCCCCTGCATGTCGTCCTTACCTTCCTATCCAGCACTGTGCCTTCCTGCAACTCATTAAGATATTCAAGTAGCAGGTCATCAATAGAAGGCAATTGACTCTGCTCTTCAGGGTCCTCAATAATTGAAGGTTCAAACAATCTCAAGCAATCTGCATTTACGACTGAGTAGATGTGCACGTAGCCTAGTAAATCAAGGCGAAAATCATTTTCACCAATCTTCTCAAGTATCCTAAAAGGTCCATACCTGATAGGCTTTAGCTTTTTACCTTCACCTTGCATCCTGTCATTACTGATATACAACCAGACTTGGTCTCCAACTTGAAAACTATGCTCCATCTGATGCTTATCATGCCTAGCCTTGTACTTGGCCTGGCTCTTTTCCAGTTGTTCCTGTATTGCCTAGTGGATCTCATAGATCTATTCAATGAACTTAGTTGCCTTGTCCACATCACTATGTCCATCAACCATGGTATCTTTACCAAAAAATAATCCAAAGGATACCTTGGTGTGAAACCAAAACAAGTCTCAAAAGGAGATCTCTGTGTAGAAGTGTGCTTGGCTGTGTTGTAAGCATGTTGCACATAACACAAGTGTTCATCCCAGAGCTTAGGATGTTTATTGCAATATCCTCTCAGTAACTGGATCACTGTCCTATTTACTACTTCTGTCTTGCCATCTATTTGTCGATGAAAAGTTGTGCTTTTCTTCAGTTTGGTGTCCATCAGTTCCCACAGACTCGACCAAAACTTCCCCACAAATTGGGTGTCTCAATCAGATACAATGGAAGTGGGTAATCCAAAATGAACCCATACATGTTCAAAGAACAATTTTGCAGTTCGTTCAGCTGTGATCTGTTTACTACAAGGTATCAAAATACACATTTTACTGAACCTATCCACAACAACATATAGATAATCATGACCTTTCCTAGATTTAGTCAGTCCTCCAACAAAATCCATGGAAATACTTTCCCAAGGGTGAGAAGGAACTGGCAATGGAGTGTACAAGCCTAGTTTTCTATTGCTGGGCTTGCTTTTAGCACACATGGCACACCCTCTTACATACTTAGAAACTGCCACATTTTCGGCCAATAGCAAAATCTTTACAGTTGTGCAACTATTTTACTTACCCCAAAGTGACCTAATATCAGAGAAGTGTGTGCTTCCCTAATTATCTTTACTCTTTCGGTTTGTAGAATGCAGAGTTTCCCACAATGGTATAACAGTCAGTCATTTATATGATAGTCCAATTCTTCTATTCTTTTGCCTTGACTCAAAGTTGCATATACATCTTTAAAGTCCATATCCTGAGCATATTGTTCTATGTAGCTTTCATGTAGCACAGAATTATGCTTAAGTATTGTAGACGCATTTATAATGGGTTTATATAACATTTCTACAACCTTGTTATGTATTCCCTTTTTATATTTGATGACTAAATGACACTGTTGTAGAAACCCATCCATCTATAATGTCTTGATTGCTGCAACTTAGTTTGGGAGTGTAGATATTGAAGTGGCTGATGATCAGTATGTATTACTGTCTCTTTGCCCATGAAGTAATGTTTCCACTTTTTCACACTCTGAACTAATGCATACAATTCTTTATCATATATAGGATAGTTAACTACTGCAAGATTAAAAGTCTCAGAATGATAACATATGGGTTTACCGTGTTGTGTCAACACTGCTCCCATGGCATAGTCACTAGCATCAGTTTGGATCTCAAATGGTCTTTGTAAATCTAGTAGTGCTAGTACAGGTGTTGTACTTATTTTCTATTTCAAGGTGTTGAAGGCTTTCTGATGTTTGCCTCCCCACTGAAACACCTTATTCAATCCCGTTAAAGCATGTAAGGGAGCTGCAATTGAGGAGAAGTTAGAAATGAACTTCCTCCAATATTGTGCTGCTCCTAAGAATCTTCTCACTTCTATAGTAGACCTGGGTTTCGGCCAGTTCACAATGACTGCCACTTTAGAGGGATCTATTTTCAATTCACCTCCCCCTACTATATGACCCAAGTATTTTAGAGATGTTTTTCCAAATTCACATTTTGAGAGTTTAACATAAATTTTTTCTCTTTTCAAAACATCTAATCTCTGCTTAACATGCTTTAAATGTTCTTCCCACGTTTTACTAAAAATCAGAATGTCATCCAAATACACAATAACAAAATCATCAAGAAAAGGTCTGAGTACATCATTCATTAATATCATGAAAGTAGCAGGAGCATTAATTAAGCAAAAAGGCATAACCAGCCATTCATACAATCCCTGCTTCATTTTGAAAATAGCCTTCCATGCATCTTTCTCTACAACTCTGACCTGATGGTATCCATTGTGCAAATCCAACTTGGTGAAATAAACAACTTCCTTTAATTGATATAGAAGATCATCTATGCGAGGAAGAGGATAACGATTCTTGATCTTTATCTTATTCAGTGCTTGGTAATCCATGCACATTCTCCAAGAGCCATCTTTCTTTCTCACCAAACGATTGGTGACCCACATGGTGATGTGCTAGGCCTGATGAAGCCCTTCTCGAGCAACTCCTACACCTGCTTCTTCATTTCAGCATTCTCTAAAGAAGACAACCTTTTATACCTGTGGTTGTTATAGTTGTTTCATCTCCTGAGTCTGACCCCAAATCTTTCTGAATAGTTGCAACTGTCTTCTTCGTCTTGCACTCAGACTTCTTAGGTCTCAGCTCTGGATGCAGAATCCAACAATGCTCATCATCATGCTCCTCCTTTTTATAGTGGGTGCATGAAGCTTTGGCTTTCTGTGCAATGTTAGCCTTCCTTTCTTTCCACTTCTATTTCTTTTCTCCTTGCTCTTGTTTATAGTGGGTTGGGATGGTCCCCTAACTTCTAGATTACCATTCTTTCCTCTAGCCTCTAGATGAGTAGCTTGTACAGATACCTCATCTATACTAGTGGGATTAAACATGAGGATGGTATGCCTCATGTAGCTGTGTAGACCACCAATGCACTTCAAAAGAGTCTCTGGTGAGTCTAATGAGATACCCAATATCAATGCTCTCTTTCTAAATTCTTGAGTATACCCTTGCACACTTTGCGCTTTCAACTTCCGAAGAGTTTGCCAACTCATCATGGCTTGTTGCATGTATGCCAATGGATAGAACTATTTTTTGATTGCAGAAACAAAGTCACTCCAGACAGAGATGGTCTTACCATGTCTTTTCATATCAACTTGGGTTTTGCCTTCCCACCAAACCAAGGCAGTGCCTCCTAGGCGTAGGCTTGCCAGCTGAATCTTACTCTTGTCTGATTTATGTTCTGTACCCTGCAATACACATCAATTTGTCTAATCCAATTGTCCAGTTTTTCAGCATTTAGCTCTCCATCATATATAGGCAAATCAAATTTAACATCTAACTTAATCAAAGATGATTTCTTATTAAGTACAGGGCTATTAGGAGGTGTGAGAAAGTTTTCCTCTTTCCCCTTTCCTTTGGAGTTGTCATGGAAGTGAGACTCATCTTCTTCTTTCTCTTGCTTAGAGCCTGATGCATCTTCCACCTTTTGCTTTCTAAAGTCTCTGTACATTTCTTCAACCATAGACTTGTATCTAGGAAACTCTCTATGAATTGAGGGTCTAGCCCTACAGAACCTTCTTCTGACATTGTCTTTCGAGAATAGACTCTCCCAATTTCAGGATTAGTTTCCACCAACTCTCCTTCTCTTAATTTTAGCTTTGATCTTGTGAGCATTCATAGCTTAAACCAACACAAGCTTTTCTAACCTTACAACCTAGAGCTCTGATACCACTTGATCTGATATTCACCCTATGAGTGACATCAGTTAAAGATTTAATGAATTAAGGTATTACAGACTCATGTGCTAGTGTGTGTGAAGGTATTTCTCTGTTGTATTATTGTAGCAACGGATCGATCAGATTTCCAATACACAGATAATATAATGGAAAGACAACAGAGAAATACATTAAGCATACATAAAGACACAAGAAATTTTTAATAAGGAGTTCACCCTATTCTCCAGGGCTACATCTTCGATCCAGCTTTCAGTGGTGGCCTTATTTTATTGTGCCTTTAAGTAGAGAAATTACAATACAGGGACTCAATGTGAGTTCTCCTGAAGCAAGCTTTGCTTGGCAGGGTGGTCCTTGGATTCCCCAAGCCACTGGAGTACACAGACTCATCTTCTTCCTACCAGCTCTATGACCTTCTGGTCTACAGGGGAGAGCTCAATGTGGTGCTCAGCCCAGACAGATTCCTCTATGGGAAGGCATGAATCTTCAAGATCTCTGGTGCTTGATGCTACCTCTAGATAGCTCGGCCCTTTGTCTCTTCTACTTTGCTTTACTGTTCTTTGTGTTCAGTCCTCCTCTCTAGGTTCACTGTTCCGCTTCTCCGTCTCTCAACTTCTGTCTCTCTTTTTTCTTCTCTCTATTTGACTGTCTTTATTCATGGCTTTAGGCATTCGAACTCTACGCTTGTTCAGTTCCTCTTCCACCTCTGTCTCTTCATCTTCTGTAGCTGCGCTTGGAGTTCCTGGTTTGGCATCATCATGAACACTCAGGGAGTTGCCACTTATCTTCCTCTAAATGGCGCCAGCATGCTTCGTTAGTTCGTTTCTTTAGTTACGTCATGGATGCATTCTTCCTCCACCATGGCAGTCAAACCAATTTCAAATCCCCTCTAAAACGCGACATAATTCCCTGTCGATTCCGCTTCTTCCATCGGGCGCAATCTCAGCCATCCGATTTGAGCCTCCCAGATCCAACGCCATACACACGTTTCGCGCGGTTGACTTGCTCGACCGATAGCGCGCGATCAATGACAGTTCTCTCTCACCTCCACCTGCCATGCGTTGATTGATGTATGGGATCGCTCTTCTCTTGTCCAAAACCTCTTACCGTTCAAGGGCGCCCCAATAAAAACCGCCGTTTCCAGAGCACAGGTCTCGCTGTTTGTAAGTTTAGCACTTTTACCTTTTCAGCCTACGGTTTTCTGGATCCCGATGGAGTGCTTGGGCTTCCTCCATTTTGGCCCTATTTGTCTAGTGAAAATCACCTCCTTTTCCCATTCCGGGGCTCCCAAGGGCTACTTTGTCCTCCTGCGTGGTCTCCATGGACCTTGGTCAGTGCGCTTTGACCAAGGTCCTCGTTGTTCCACGTTGGATGTCAATGCCACTGGTTCAGGGTGATTTTGATCACTGTTTCAAAATTCTTTACAGATTTGTTCACCCTGATACAGTCATGATTCTTTGACAGTCTTCTATGGATCCAATTCGGATCACTTTGTTGGATTCCAGTGACACAACATCACACATCTCTTATGCATATTCTGGTCCCAGAAATGGAACCATTTGTTGGCTTGTTGGGACTTGGCCCAGGTTCAGCATTAATTAGCCAAACAAATCCCTATACTACTGGCCCTTTCGACATCATCCCGTGGAGCACGGATCGAAGTCTCACCCGAAGCAATATGGGGGGAAGGTGGAACCAAGTTTCCACACCCTGAGATGGTCGTGATGTCAGTTTATTCCCTTTATTCGTCCCTTTGCGTAGGTCACTTCGCTCTAGGACTTTCCCGATGAGCCCTTTATTCCTTCGTTCAATACTCTGCGAAAGGGTACGATCAACCTTCATGCAGCTCTGACCTATGGCTCAGGTACTTTCGCACGGCTATGACAGCATACCATGCAGATTCCTAAATTAGTCTAAGTGACTTGCTTATCTTATTGAATGATTATAGTTAACACCGTGTAAACAGATGTTCTTACTTGAGATCGCTTGACCAATGTAATTACATACATTTGTGCATCATATAAGCATTATAAATGAAATTCATACATAACATATCAAGATGCATCAACAGAACGAAGACATAGAAATTGCAGAATATTTCTCTGTATTGATATATCCCAAGTGATTATAGACTCTATCCACATTGTGTACACAACTGTAGGGGTCCACGCACTCAACTGCAGACTTCTACCCTAGGCCTCTATGCACTCAACTACAGAGCCTTTAACTACGCTACGACCTGAAACTTAGACTTCTTACTTCAGAGCTATGACTATCTTCTTCATTACATTGATGACTCTAAAACTACTTAGAGCTTAGCTCTTTTTATACAATCCCATGGTCTGCGGACCATGGGTAGATATCTTACAACTAACTTTACTTTACAAAACTAAGGGTGACTACCCTTTATGACACATGACACCTTCATGCTCCGCGACCACAAAATGTGGAGTCTTTACATGTTTATTACAAAATTTGACCAAAACATGGGCTTTTAGACCTAAAACTGTCCTTGGGGGATCCCATTCCCAACATAGTGCTAATTAAGTTTGCAGTAAACGTCGAGCTATTCATAGCTATAGCTCTCTAGTTGTGTGAGGGAGAAGTGTGAGTTTGGTTTAGTGTGAAGCCTAAAGGGAAGAGCCTTAAAACTATTATTGTTGAGGCCATCATGGAATGCTAGCAGAAGTGTGTGGGAACTTGGTTTTGTCCGAGGAGAACGACAACATCAAGATAATGGTTGTAATCTCTTCTTGAATCAATATATATGCAGTTATCGATTGATTTTCTACATGATGTGTCATCTTACATGTTCATGGCTTAATGTTTCTTCACTTGTTAAGTAGTTTGAATTACAATTTGTCTATTATCATGATTGTTTCTTTCTATTGTTTACTTGTTTCAGGTGTTTGAAGAAGGAAACGAGAGTTAGTTGGAGCGAGCAAGGAAGGACATCATCAAACGGGATAAGCGTACTAAGAGGTAGGCCCTCTCAATTGGTCCTAACCTAAGGAAGTCTTCCATCGAATGTATCAGTTGTGGCTAGACCCATTATCGGGCTAGAGGAATTGTTTGTGTCCGCACTCATAATTTTATTTCACCACAACATGATATGACCGGTATGATGTGTTGACGCAGCTATATGCCTTGGTTTTTGCATCTTCTGATGCGAGGAAGCCTTTCCATAGGATGGACTGCCCGGGATGGGGGTGCCAGTGGAACTTGGAAGGTGAGTGACTACACAGAAGGGCTGACCAGATTCCCGAGGGACTGTGTAGCAGAGAAGGGAAGGTCATGGATGGATTTGTTTTGGTCATTAGCATTGCCATATGGAATCTGATGCACATTGGGAGTGCGCCTTGGAACAATGAGTTGGTAACTATTTGCTGAGAGGAAAAGTGGCATGGGATTATAGCACTAGACATTGGATGCAGATTTGACTTTGTAGTGGACTCTGGACTTCCTGGTAAGGAGGTGAATCCTCGTATTACTTTGAGGGTGGAGGTGTGAGCCTTCGGATTCCCTTTTTGATTGATATGACATCATATCATTTATTTGTTGGTTAAGAAAATGTGTATATTTCTGAAAATGCAACAAGATGATGGAGCTTAGTGAAAAGAAGTCGCCTTCACTAAGTGTGCCCGCAGGCTATTTTTGGCGCAAAGTCTATTTTTAGACATATGGATCATGGTCTATGAGTTGCAGGATGCTATTTGTGGATGATTGGTCATGTTGGTAAAAATAGATGGATCTCTATTTTTAGACATATGGGCAGAGTCTATTTTTAGACTGCTAGGCTAAAAATAGGACAGTCGAATATTATTAGCTCTTAATAATATTTGGACTATAAACATTATCTTATCCTCTTGCAGCACTTCAGTTCGAGCTACAGATGTGGCACATGCAACTGCCAGAAGGAAATACATGTTTCTATGGGTTAGTTGAGCTAATTGCATGGATGGACTTCAGTTAAAACTCAAGTGATTGAGTTTGGTGGAGTTGAAAGAGGAGTTGATGGAGTTGTGTTCAGTTTGACTTAGTTGAACTAGTTGTATTTAGTCTAACTAACAAATACACTAGTGATGAGTGGTGTGAATTAATTATTAATTAATTCACTAATTATTAACTCATAAATCAACTAAAGAATACATCAGTTAACTCAGTGCATGGACAGTTCAGTGGAGACAAGTGTTAGAGGTGAGTGAAAGGGCAAGACAGCTGTCAATTGTGACTATAGTTATGCATGAGATTTGCACAATCAATGGATTGAGTATTGCTAATGAGGATTGCCTGGTTCAGCCAAGGAAATATGAGTTTGGATCAGCCATTCTCATCAATTCTCATGCAGGATTTCGTAGTGTAGGCAGGCAAGCAGCGGAGGAGATTTGAACCTGTGATTGTTTCAGAGCTGAGCTAGTTTATGTGTAACAAGTGGAGATAGTACTGAGTACTTGCAAGGAGTATTGTACTATGTATTGTTACATGTTCTCAATCAATATAATATACAGATAGTTGAGGGGTTTTTGGCTATATGCTTTCCCCAGTTACATACTGTGTTGATATGTGTTGATTTGTAGAAAAATTTCTACAGGATATCACAGCGAGGATTGATCATCAGATCTATTATTCAGAAAGTGATTACATTTTATTTTTCAAGAAGAGTCTGTAATCGGGCCAGGTAGCCTCTGGATTCATCCTTCTTTTGGAAGGTGAGATATCTGGTGAATGCCCATACAATCGATCTCTGTACAAGAAATATTTTTTTCTCACGAATTTTAGATCAGAAGCGGTTGAGTTTTTGAGCTGGTGGAATTCGAATTTGCAGCAGTGTTTTCTTGGTGTCAAAGTTGAAATGTCTTTCAACAAATTGCGATTGGAGTATGCCTTTGAAGGTAGCTCCAATTATATTTCATGGAAAGACATGATGGAAGTGGTGTTAGATGACAATGGGTTGAAGGAGTTCATAGATGCTGAAGTCCCAAAGCCTACTGATGCTGCTAAAGCTGAGGCTTGGAAAAAGAAGACAACAAGGTGTCGAAGGATTCTATTGGAGGGTGTGAGGGATCACATTGTATTGAGCCTCCATGGAAAGGCTTCTCCATACTTGATGTGGAAAGCATTGACAAATCTATTCCAAAGCAAGAGCGACCAGAGGAAGTTGGCGCTCAAGGATAAACTTAGAAACATTAAGTGTGAGAATGGAGACAGTATGCTCAAGTATCTCATGAAGTTCACCCAATGCCAGGATGAGCTGGGAATTGTGGGGGTGACTGTCGATGATGAGGACTTGGTAAGCTTGGTGCTCCTTGGTCTTCCGAAGAGTTGGCATTCCTATCAGGACTCTATCAATGGTCGGGATAAATTGTCAAGATGGGAGAGACTTTGGTCAGATCTTGTGCAAGAGGAGATCAAGCAGAATACTAGGGACGGATCTTCATCAAAGGCATCTGATGAAGAAAATTGTGCTTTGGCTTCCAAAGCAAAGAAGGGGAAGAACAAGAAAGCTTCTCATTCAATGCGAAAGGCAAGAAGCAGGACATGTCCAAGGTGAATTGCTTTCATTGTCACTAGCACAGACATTATGCCACAAATTGTCCGCAGAAGAAGAAAAATAAGCAAGCTGCTAGATCTGCAGCGAGAGAGGCTTTAGCCTCGTAGTTTGAGCTGGATTTTTCGTTGATCACATGCTTGGTATCAAGTGTGATGGGATCGGTATGGTTCTTGGATAGTGGTGTGTCTTTTCACATGACAGGAAATTGAGATTTGTTTTCTAATCTAGATGAGAAAGATCTTGGAGTGCACATCGAGATGGGCGATGATGGTAGATACCGTGTGACCGATATCGATACCATTTCCTTTAAGAGGGAGTCTGGTAAGACCTTCGTATTGAAGGAAGTGATGCATGTTCCGGGATTGAAGAAGAATCTTATCTCTGTGGCAATGTTAGAAGACAAGGGATATGATGTTGTTTTCAGCAAGGGAAAGGCTTTCCTGCGTAGTAAGACAACTGGAGAAACCTGGAAGATAGGGGTTCGAGTCAAGAACCTTTATCAATTGCATGTAGATGGATGCACAACAATGGCATGCAAGGCAGAAGGAGTGGTGAGCCGAGATGATGGCAAGCTGTGTCATCGGAGATTGGGCCACCTTCACCATGGAGCCTTGAAGATACTGCAGCAGATTTCTACTGGGCTTCCTAAAGGCACTCTTGCGCAGTCAGATCAATGCAAGGGGTGT
>APFE030719604.1:27717-46228 GCA_000404065.3 Pinus taeda
GGGCGATATAGGGTGATCGTCCCAAGGAGGAGGGGCAGGATCCTTGAGGTACCCAACCTCTTGGATGAGACCTTGCTATAGGAGCCCCGATGTGGAGTAGCAGGAACTGATTGATTGGGTAGAGACAGATGCGGATGGAGCAGTAGAGAGAGCGATAGTGTAGGGAATCCCAGGATAGCGCATAGCTAGCAGGCTGCAGCAATGCGAGAGGCACAAGTGTTTTGCACAATGCTAGGTGGCATAGAGGGGTGTGCAATAGTGCGAGATGCATGGAGATGTTGTAGTAGCGTAGATGTCAGAGAGGGAGCACTTGTCAGTAGTAGTTAGAGCTTTAGCATTAGAGTATGTTCCTAGCCCAACAGAGGGGTCAGTTGGGATTGTTTTTGTTCCAAGTGTTGTTGGAGCAAATGGATCGGGTAGATGTGTTGCATGCAGAACATTCCAGAGTTACAGGATAGGGGTTGCAAATAATCCATATATTGTTGAGAGGGAGTTTTGAAAATGCAACGAGATGGAGCTTAGTGAAAAGAAGTCGCCTTCACTAAGTGTACCCGCAGGCTACTTTTGGCGCAAAGTCTATTTTTAGACGACTATGGATCATGGTCTATGAGTTGTAGGATGTTATTTGTGGATGATTGGTCATGTTGGTAAAAATAGATGGATCTCTATTTTTAGAGATATGGGTGGAGTCTATTTTTAGACTGCTAGGCTAAAAATAGAACAGTCGAATATTATTAGCTCTTAATAATATTTGGACTATAAACATTATATTATCCTCTTACAACACTTCAGTTCGAGCTACAGATGTGGCACATGCAACTACCAAAAGGAAATATGTGTTTCTATGGGTTTGTTGAGCTAATTGCATGGATGGACTTCAGTTAGAACTCAAGTGATTGAGTTTGGTGGAGTTGAATGAGGAGTTGATGGAGTTGTGTTCAGTTTGACTTAGTTGAACTAATTGTATTTAGTCTAACTAACAAATACACTAGTGATGAGTGGTTTAAATTAATTATTAATTAATTCACTAATTATTAACTCATAAATCAACTAAAGAATACATCAGTTAGCTCAGTACATGGACAGTTCAGTGGAGACAAGTGTTAGAGGTGAGTGAAAGGGCAAGACAGCTGTCAGTTGTGATTATAGTTGTGCATGAGATTTGCACAATCAATGGATTGATTATTGCCAATGAGGATTGCATGGTTCAGCCAAGGAAATATGAGTTTGGATCAGCCATTCTCATCTATTCTCATGTAGGCTTGTGTAGTGGAGGTAGGCAAGCAGCGGAAGAGATTTGAACCTGTGATTGATTCAAACCTGAGCTAGTTTGTGTGTAACAGGTGGAGATAGTAATGAGTACTTGCGAGGAGTATATGTATTGTTACATGTTCTGAATCAATATAATATACAGATATTTGAGGGGTTTTCAGCTGTATGCTTTCCCCAGTTACATACTGTGTTGATATGTGTGATTGATGCTTCAATGTGCGCATGCGATTGTTTCTTTAATTCTGCAAATTGATAACCAACGTAGAGGAGGTTATGTATTATGCATGCATTCGGCAAATAGTGTATAATTAGGATAATCTCTGTGAATAAGTGTTATATTATTCAAAATTTCTACATATATGTGTATATGTGTATATCATTGTAAACATCGTAATGAGCTGTGTTATAAAGCTCCAATATGCAGTATGGTTTTTATCTAGTCATGTTGTGATGATGTATTTCTTTTGAGTGGGTCATTCATTGTAAATATTGCAATGATCTATGTTATAAAGTTCTATGGGCATTATGTTTTTTGTTTTAGTAGTCATGTTGGTTATAGGTGTCATTGAACACCTTGGATGGTGTTCCCCTAAGGGGTAGGGCTCTGTAACAACCCTGGTTAAAATTCCATGTAAAAAATATATAAATACCATGGATGATGGGACACATATTCCAAGCTGAATGGTGGGCAAGACATCCCAGGGGGTGTTCATTTGGTTGTTTATGGCTAAGGAAATTGGCAAAGGATAAGGAATTAAAGAGGAAAGAAGGTATTTTGGCACATTTATTTATGAAAATAATGGAAATTAGGAGAAAAAGAAGGTGAAAGGTCACATGCTGCATGTGAGGAGGAAATTGAAGAAAATAACATAAAATGAAGAAAATAGAGGCCTCATTAATAGAAAGGATTTTGAGGATCAATGTCAGTTTAGCTTTGGAGCTCTCTCATTATTTTCTCTCTCGCATACTCTTGGACACTTGGAGCTTTTCTTGGAGCACTTTGGCATTGAAGCAAGAAAGTAAAAGAAGGTAAGATGAAGAAAGGATGAAGCAGGGAAAGCTAGGATCAAGTAGCTACAACAGGCTTTACTTCAGGTATCAACATGCATGTGTATTTTCCTTGCTTGATTTGGCACGCATGGGATTGCATGTGTTTTGTTTCTACCATGGCATGGGTTTTGCAAGGTGTGCCAGTATTTTCAGCCTAGCCTTTCCATTTCCTGATAGCTTTGATGAGACGGGTCCTCTCATGCGAATTGTGGAGAATGGATGGATTGGATTTGATGCTGAGTGGTGTGGATCTTTGAATTGACAAACACATGGTGGTAGTGGTCCCTGAACCAGACTGAGGATGCACAAAGCCACTGGCCTAGTAACCCCTGAACTGGACTGTGGGTTGCAGTAAAGCCAGATTGTGTGCCTAGGAATCCTTGCTGGTGAATGGTGAGATATACAGTAAATCCAAGAGGTGGATTTTCTTTCTGTTGGGCCTAGTGATTTCGAGAAGGAATGCACTGTAAATCTTGGAGAGTATGTCTCAGTGTAGGGCCTAGTGATATCTAGATCAAACTGCAGGTGCACAGTAAAGCCTAGGAGACTAGGAAGCACCCAAATTCCTCACAGTATAGGCAGAGAACTTTGGTGGCATCCACATTGATTGGTGTTTTTTGATGTGTTCTATGAGTCCCACATTCATTCTTGGAATATGGCACAGGGGTGATTGGCTAAAGAGAGACTTGGCTCAGCCAATCTATGGTCGGGTGGAACATGGTAGTCCCATCACCAGTTGGTTCATTGCATTATTAATGAAAAAAAATTCATTCCCTTGATTTTCATGTGCAAATGTACTGATGTATATATGGATTTTGATGGCTGATATGTTTATTGTATTTTTGTTCCTATTATGTGGTTTATATGCACATTTACCCCTGAGGGTGTTACACATTTCTCGCTGAGTATGGTTATCCATGATGTACATTCTAAGCATGTCTTCCATAACCTGATTTACTTTTTCAGTCTACCCATATGCTTTTGGATGATATGAAATTCTCACGTTTAACTGAGTTCCCAACACTGACTACAAACTTTTCCAAAATCTAGATGTAAGGCAAGAGTCTCTATTATAAATGACTTTTGTAGGTAACCAATGTTTTTGGATAACCTAACATATAATAAATCATGCCACATTAGAAACATAATAAGTGTATATAATTGGGATTAAATGAGAACTTTTGGTCAATTTATCAACTATAACCAATAATATGGAATTGTGCCTTTGTGAAGTGAGTGGTAAACTCACATGGAATAGAAAGAAATTAAATCCCATTTAGAAATAATGATGTAATGTGGTTGTAGGAGTCCTATTGGTTGGCGATGACCATCCTTCGCTCATTGGCATTCAAGAAACTTTGTAATAAACTAGACTACATCATCCTTCATGCATACGCAAAAGAGTTTCTTCATGTCTGCCTACATCTTCTTCATTCTAGGATGTGCATAATATAGTGCTCTATGTGACTCTTTGAGGATGGTCCCTAATATCTCCCCTTCCATAAGTAATGCAAATTCCTCCATGAAATCTAAATAGTCCATTTGGTTCATGGACATGGCGTTAAAACTTTAGTTCTATTTAGTTGCCACATTAGATTCATGGTGTAATTTTTATATATCAACTATCTTCAAAGATTTCTTCCAACACATGCTCCCTCAAATTGACCCTCAAGAGTACCAAGGAGTAGGTCATTGGCGTCTTAGTTAGTGCATCAACCACCACATTCTCCTTTCCATTGGCATATGAAATCCAAAAATTATATTCACTCATGAATTCACTTAGTCGTTTCTATCTAGCCTTTCTATCACTTTGAGTGAAGGGATGCTTAAAGCACTCATGATGAGTTTTGAACTCAAAACTTCTCTTTAAAAAGTAGTGTCTTCATAGTTTCAAAGCGACCATCAATATTGATGGGCCTATAAATTTTATATATTTGAACGCCCATTTGATTGTTACTAGACACATTAAACATTGTTTAACCCCCTCAATTATGCATTATAGAGTCAATTCATAGTATTAATGTGTCTTTATGAATTTGATTTATCCTTTCTTATTATGTGCCTAATATTATTTTTTTTATAGAATATTGTGAGAATATTGGGCACATTTTCAAGATTTGGAAAATGAGATAATATATGGACTTTTTCCATACTACATGATGGACTGAGATTTGATAATAAATGAATAGGATAATATGAAATTATTGAAAAATAATCTGGAGATCGAGTGATCGAACAATTATAGGAATATGCTCCCTGTCATTTAATGAAGACTCTTGCTATTGGGGACCAAATCCACTATTTAAGGGCTTTATGCGAGGGAAATAATCCTCCTTTCAAGGTGGTTGGTTCCCCATAATTGTGTAGAAGTATAGATTCAAATTATCCTATAGGGGTTTGAATTTTTCATCATTTTTATGAAGAACACTTGATATTCAACAGTTCTACTTCCTCCTCCAACAGTGATGTACTCGATTTGTTCCTAATCATGAAAGAAAACTTCATTTTAAGATTCTAAAGCTTGATTTTATTTATGGGACTCTGATTCTCCTTGGGCTTGGACATATTAAGAGCCTCAAAGCCCTGTTGTCTGCCAATTCTTTTATTTGTCTTCATTTTTAGCATTTATCTCCTTAGTTCCTAGTTTTCTTAGTAGTAATTTTCTACTAACAATTGTTAACAAAGATATTTTGATTTTTTTCAAACTGGATTGAGTTTGTTAGAGTCAGTATTTTCATATCGCCATCAATGATCAAAACTCCTCTTTTATATCATATTAGTGTTCGATTTTGAACTTTTTGTCATTCCACCAAGGTTCTCATTCAAAAATTTATTCCCTGATGGTAGCCCTAGTAAAAAACCTCACTATCCTTAAAAAATCTGTACTTGTTGGCCCAACTTCATGCCTTACTGAGCATATATCAATTGTGAAATTTTATTTCATCATGTCTCTATGTCTGTCAAGTCACCATGAAGTCTGCTCACTCAAGGTTTTCATTAGGTCTCTAGGTTTCAGTTTTTCAAGGTCCAATAAAACACCATTTCAACGCATAAGACCAGAAAAAGTATGAAAGTCAACACCAATAATATCCCTTTTTCATTTAAAGAAGATTTGCAAACATGTGAAAATGCTTGCCAAAGTTCTAATTTTGATTTCAAGTATGAGTTTGATCCCAAATTGTAATTTTATTCCAAAACCAGAGATGTATTTATTTATTTTTTCTTTTTATGTAATTTTATGTCATTATATGTAATAAGTAACTTTTCCCAAAGCTTTCAACTCAGTTCCACATGACAACTAGACATTAAATGTCAAAACAGAAAGTGTCTACTCCAGCAATTGATTAATCTGTAAAGAAAAAGCACAAGGTAAAAGGGTATTAGTGCAATGTTTCAAAAGCACTTTCAAAAAATTAGCAAATGGGTTTTAAATCAACAAAGTAAAATGCTATCAAGTATTTAAAGGCTTCAAGACATCCATTTTCTCCTCATTTTCTCTTGTCATGGCCGAACAACCTCAACAAAGGAGAAATTTTCGAGTTTGAAAGGTGAAACCAGCAAAACATAGCTTTTGTTATGTGTTTGTGAATTACATTGTGCATTTCAGTGTCACATTGCGCGTTTGACCAGGAAGGCCCATTTTTGTAATATGTTGTGCGTTTGACCAGTGAAAGGGCAAGTTTCAATTGAGCTTTGCACATTTGAAAAGTTTTTCTCTCCATCCTCTAAAACAAAGTTTCATTGCCTCTTAAGCTTCAATTTGGTTGTTCTCTTTCTCCAGCAAGTGGCCCTGAAGTATACCCTCGTTTCATTTCACATCTCACCACTTCATGGTTAAGTCTCTTGAATGAAATTTCGAGTCTTCAAACCTGTAAACCTTAGTTTCATTCCCACACCTCTAGTTTCACACCCTAATACTTCTATTCCTTTCCCATACTCCTATTAAACCCTTTCCCAACCCTCGTATCACTTCACTATCTCCCAAATCCTTCTATTCCAAAAACCTTAAAACCTAGGTCTTCTGTTTACCTAGGATCCCAAAACCCCTTCCCTCATCTCCCTGAGTTTCCTCACACCATTCCTAACTCCCTACACCTACATTCCATTTTCATTTCATTTCCCTAGGGTTTTAAAATTAAGATACCATGTTATAAGAAGAAAACAAAAGTTCTAATGAAGAGGAAAGGAAGGGGAGGAAGTCAAACAAAGGAGGGAGAATCCTTAGATTTGAGCCAAGAAATATTAATGAACTCATGGCATCTCCCATGACTATTACATCTTTAAAACATCTAGGATGCTTTGAATTCTGTGAGAAAGTACAAAAGGTCCAATATCATCCTATGTTGAGTAGATTGTTCATCTCCAATCTACATGACAACCAGGTAACCCTTGCTGGTGTCACTTTCACTATATCCACTTCCATCATATCAGCTACCACTGGAATCCCAAATGTTGGCGAGAAATGGTTTAAAAAAGGTGATTTGGAGATACATTTTTATGAGCCCTATATTAAACCTAGATACAAAAATGATAGAAAGAGGTTGTTTCCTCTCTCTTACCTCCTAGATAGATGTGTTCCCATGCTGAAAATCATCATGAGATACTTTACTTGTGAAGGAAGGTTTTCCAAAATATATACCTATCATATTCGGCTACTCATGCATTTCACAAGGATTAAGATTCTCAACATACCTTATTGTCTCTTTCGGAGCATTGATAAGTGATGCAGGGTTACCCCCGCTTTACCCAGAGTATGCATGTAGACCAATGCATAAATTATTTTCCCAGGAATAGATATGACCTACCAGGTCAAAACTTCATTAATAGTGATGGTTAAGGCCCTATTAATCAATTCCCATGTGGAATGATTTATTAATGCCAACATAGGCTAACCCCTAGCCATATACACTTATCGAAACCTCAATTAACCCTCAAGCCTTCACAAGAGACTTTATTAAAGCCTTTATTTAAGTCCTTCCTATCAGGACTTTAAACACCTCATTAACCCTTAACCACATCTATATATAGCCTTCCCTCTTTAACCATTGGTTACATATATTTTAGCGCATAAATGCTCTTTTCCTTTATGAACCATTTACAAAGGAAAACCCCACAAAACATACCTTTTTGCCTTTATATGGCTTTTGCACAGTTATTGAGGTTACCTTTATCATAGTCGACCATCGTGCCTTACCATGGTTATACTCTTATCACCCCTCCGACTCCGATATGCGACTATCGGCATGTTCAAATCACAACTTTGCATTAAACCCTCGGCACAACACTTTATAGAAATACAAAGGAAATACACCAAAATTCCGCTCTAAACCATATAAGGCCATACTTCAAAGGTTATAAGCTCGTGTCTATATTTATCGTCAGGTCCGCCATTTTATATCAAAAATTTTGTTGTGCTGCTCCTCCTTCGATCTCTGATCACTGAAGCCCCGACCAAATCTTGACCGTCCGTTGTATCCTCCGATCCAATGGTTTACATTACTCCCGCTCAACGAAATTAATCATCGATCCTCTGTCGTCCATTTACTTGCACCAGATCTAATGGCTCACAAAGATTTTGGTCGGGCAACGTGCACGAGTATTAAATGCCAGATAAGCGGTTTCCTCTCTCCTCCTTGCTGCCACATGTCGATTGCTTAATGGGATCGGGGGTTCCACGCTCAATACCACTTACGGTTTTGAGGCCGCCTGAAATCCACTTTCACTGTTACAAAACCACCCTTCGCCGATTTTTTTCTGCAACTCCTTTTTACTTAGCTTTACGTTGTTTTCCAGTGTTGATGTGGTTCTCGGGTTTCTTTAAAGGTTTTTCCCTTTTCGCTCTTCCATTGCACCATTTTCTCCAGAGCTTGTTTTTGTGTCTTTCTTCAATCATTGTCCCTTCAAACTCCACTTTGATCCTTCAAATGGATTCAAAGATCCATTATACTCCTATGTCTCGCTCTCCTCTTTGTGTTCTCTAAACTTCACCTGCATGAATATATATATTATGCAATTCTCTGATGTACACATAAATTATCAGTCAACACTCAAATCACACATCTACGCACTCATAATCGAATTCTCTCTATATAAATACATAAACAAATTATTACATATTGAGACTTTGTCTCTCTGGCATGATCTTCTAATTAATGGCCTATGTTCATTACATGCTCGTAGGTTTACAAATACTCCAATATGCTATCTATCTACCTATTCATCCTCTCCAACCTCTGTTTATGCCTTTTTGGCTTACATTTATATAAAGGGATTCTAAAACTAATTTCTGGTTCAGATCCATAGATTCCTCAACAAAATCCTAAAATCTCTTTCTCATCCCTAAGGATTCTCTCAAATCCACAAAATCATGAACTGACTCCTAATCTAAGATTTACAATCAATTCTCAATCCTTTCATCACTCAATTATCCTAAATATCTCATGTTCTCCTACATTCGAGAACATTTACAATTATGCCTCGCAATATTCCATTAATTCCTATTCTCATTAAAACCACTCAAAACATTAAATAATTACATAAATCCAACACTTAGGAAACCAACTTCCTTGAAACACAAGACCCCCTATGTCTACTAGAATATGATAATGATGTTGAGCTGGATGCTCCTGCATCAAACTCCCCATGTAAGAAAATTTATGACCACCTGGTCATAAGTCTGGATAATTGTTTCCTCCTGGATCCCAGAATTTATTTTGTAATCTGTCTTTGCTTATCAATTGTTCTATTGTTGCTATTGTCTGCTACTATTCTCAAGGTGTCCATACCTTGTACTGTAATGCTCCACTTGGTCTGCTTTGTAGTTTGCTAATGTCTTCCTCTTGTTGTCACTCCTCTCCTTTCTCACTGTTGTCTTCTTTTGAGACACTTTCATCATTAACCTTCTTATCAACTCAATTTATCTATCTAGTATATCCTCTTTCTACTGACTGTTTTCATCTCTTGGTTGCTGAACTATTATTCTTGCTTGTTCTTTACTTATCCTGATCACCTCCTTTTCATCCTTACCCTCTTCCTTACTGTTATCTTGCACCTTTTTAGTTGCTGCCATATTGGCTTTCAGAATAATTTACTGCTTTTGTTTTCTGCACTTGTCAACTTATTCTCGATTATTATTTATGACATCGATTATTATTTATGACAACATCTTTGTCATCCTTCTTTAGCAATTTATCCTGAACATTTATCCTCTGCTTTTCTAACTTTCTCCTTTGAAAGTCTAATTCTCTATATAACCCAATGATTTTAATTGGAGTGAACTCTGGAAATTTTACAAAATCTCCCATTTCTTCATTTGCTATTGATCCATCATAACATGGTCCTTCTTCCTCTCCTAAATATTTATTAACATCCTTTAGTAGATGTTCTTCCTCTTCTTCTTTCATTTGATTGTCCACCTATGCTTCTAACTTTCTCCTTTGAAAGTCTAATTCTCTATATAACCCAATGATTTTAATTGGAGTGAACTCTGGAAATTTTACAAAATCTCCCATTTCTTCATTTGCTATTGATCCATCATAACATGGTCCTTCTTCCTCTCCTAAATATTTATTAACATCCTTTAGTAGATGTTCTTCCTCTTCTTCTTTCATTTGATTGTCCACCTATGCCAAATATGTCCTAGCTTCTGCAACAACATCTTCAATTATAAGACAATCATCATAATAAAAAATATAAGGTCTATGTACCTCTTCTTCCCTTGGCAACACTTCAGTATGCTGCTCTGATCTCTCTTCTTCTGTCACCACATCAGTATGCCAATTCTAACTCAAATAACTCTTGAGTCTGTTATCTAGTCTCTCCTTCTCATCATTTGTTTCAATGATGTTTTTCAACACTTGTCCCCTGTAGTGAACTGATTCTTTTTCAATCTCTTTGTCATATTCTGCTTCAAAATTTTCATCTTCTGGAAGGTATTCTTTCATGCTTTTGACAGCTTTAAAAGACTACATATCTTCTTCCAAACCTGCAATCAGACACAAATCCTTAGTATTAAAAATAAAAGACCCTATGGTCTCATTTGATGCTTCAGTTATCAAGTCTTCTAGCTACTCTGAATCATTCACATGATCCAACTCCTTTGGCTCTTCATCACTTTCAAAAAGTAATGGTCCATGTTCCAGTTCACATATCGAAACTTCAACATCTTCTTCAACATCTCCCTTTTGTTGTAGCTCAACTCTTTCTATCTTTTCTATCCTCTATTCAAGTTCCCTTAGTTCCTTTATTATCTGCATATTTACCTGTTGTTCCCTCTTCTCTTGTAGCCTCTGCCACTTCACTTTCTTTCTCATGACATAACCATGCTTTTGGTCCATCTCATTTCTCTGCAACATTTCCATTAATACTTTAAGATGAACTGCTATCTCAACCTTCTCCCTCTCATATTCTTCTTTACTTAACTGTCTCTATATGCAATTTTCCTTGGCATCTCCTTTCTTCTGTCCTTGGCTGTAGTTTCTTTCAGAACCTCTGCTATGACTGTCACTAGTCATCATCCTCTCCATCTCTATGAGTTCCTCACTCACTTCACTATGAATTGCACTAAAGCCTTTACAACAGCAAGTCCTCCCTACTGCTACTTACCTCACCAAGCTCTCCTCACTCAGTCTTTTGGTAAGTATTTGGTTCTCTATCTTTGGAACCTCCTTTTGAGCAATTCTCTTTGCTCCTTCTAGGCTTCAACTCATTTGCATCTTCTAAGAACACAAATGTCCTCTTTATCCAATCTCTATTGGAATTCCTCAAGGTTCTGCCACATTTTTCTTTCACTTAGAAACTCTTACCATCTTCCTTTATCTCTTAGCAATTCTACCCACATCCTCTATGGAATTGCCTTTGGGAGTTGCAACAATACTTTTGCATCAATGCAAAGACTACAACTTTCTAATCTTCAAATCCAATTAAATTAAAACCATGTCACCTTACCTTCAAGATCTCTACCTAATCTTGTCCTCTCATTCACCTGCACTTTTGAATGGATTGACCTTTCCACTAGCCTTCAGTTGTATCTTCAAACTCTGTTACTTCCAAAACTTACAAACATCCCTCTTATAGTTTAACTACTATAATCCTGCTCTAAATATCATTCATTTAGTATCTACTAATTATTAGACAAATTTGCATACCTTCACCTACCTTCAGGATCTCGCCATTTCTGCAAATTTGTTTCAGTAGATCTTTATGCTTCCAATGCACAAATTCTCAATATTCAACTACTATCAATCAGATTTAGAATCTGATTCTTTATTCCAATCTTTCGGCTTTATCTTGACAAAGCTTAACTATCAGCAACAATTTCTCCTTTACTGAGGTTTCCTTCTACTTAGAAATCAGTATTATTTCCAACAACTGCTTCTTAAGGCTTGATCTTCTGCTGCTGAGATACTTCATTAGCTACAATTATCAATCTTCAATCTATTTCTTCATCCAACAAAACCCAGATCAGAGTTAAATAAAACAATACCTGTATGATTTCACAAGCAGTCTCCATCCATTATTCAGATTCGAATGAATCTCCATTCTCCAAACATTGTTGTGGATTCTTTATGTTTCTGCAATCTCTTCTTAATTCTGCCCTACCTACCTCTAAGAACTTAACTCTTCTTCTCCATTCTCCCAGTTGTACTCTGGTTACTTCGCTATCAGATTAGAATCTGATCTCCTTTACCTGCATACACATCTTTCCACATATCTCTGTTCTAAAGTCTTCTAAAGAAACTTTCACACATAATTTCTTTGTTCAGCTTTGATACCAAATGACGCAGGGTTACCCTTGTTTAACCCACAGTATGCATGTAGACCAATGCATAAATCGTTTTCCCAGGAATAGATATGACCTACCAAGTCAAAACTTCATTAATAGTGATGGTTAAGGCCCTATTAATCAATTCCCATGCGGAATGATTTATTAATGCCAACATAGGCTAACCCCTAGCCATATACACTTATTGGAACCTCAATTAACCCTCAAGCCTTCACAAGAGACTTTATTAAAGCCTTTCTTTAAGTCCTTGCTATCGGGACTTTAAACACCTCATTAACCCTTAACCACATCTATATATAGCCTTCCCTCTTTAACCATTGTATACATATATTTTACTGCATAAACACTCTTTTCCTTTATGAACCATTTACAAAGGAAAACCCTGCAAAACTTACCTTTTTGCCTTTATACGGCTTTTGCACAGTTATCGAGGTTACCTTTATCACAATCAACCATCGCGATTTACCATGGTTTATACTATTATCACCCCTTCAACTCCGATATGTGACTATCGGCATGTTTAAATCACACCTTTGCATTAAACCCTCAGTCCAACACTTTATAGAAATACAAAGGAAATACACCAAAATTCCACTCCAAACCATATAAGGCTAGAGTTCAAAGGTTATAAGCCCACGTCTATATTTATCGTCAGGTCTGCCATTTTATATCAAAACTTCCACTGTGCTGCTCCTCCTCCGATCTTCGATCATCGAAGCCCCGATCAAATCTTGACCATCTGTTGTATCCTCCGATCCAACGGTTGACATTACTCCCGCTCAACGAAATTAATCACCGATCCTCTGTCATCCGTTTACTTGCATTAGATCTAATGGCTCAAAAATATTTCGGCTAGGCAACATGCACGAGGATTAACCACCCGATAAGCGATTTCCTCTCTCCTCCTCGCTGCCATGTGTCAATTGCTTAATGGGATTGGGGGTTCCGCGCTCAATACCACTGACAGTTTTGAGGCCACCTGAAATCCACTTTCACTGTTACGAAACCACCCTTCGCCGATTGTTCTCCGCTACTCATTTTTTACTTAGCTTTATGTTGTTTTCCAGTGTTGATGTGGTTCTCAAGTTTCTTCAAAGGTTTATCCCTTTTCACTCTTCCACTGCACCATTTACTCCCAAACTTGTTTCTGTGTCTTTCTTCAATCACTGTCCCTTCAAAACTCCACTTTGATCCTTCAAATGGACTCAAAGATCCATTATACTCCTATGTCTCGCTCTCATCTTTGCGTTCTCTGAACTTCGCCTGCATGAATATATATATTATGCAATTCTCTGATATAGACATAAATTATTAGTCAACACTCAAATCACACATCTACGCACTTAGAATTGAATTCTCTCTGTATAAATACATAAACAAATTATTACATATTGAGACTCTATCTCTCTGGCCTGATCTTCTAATTAATGGCCTTTGTTCATTACCTACCCATAGGCTTACAAACACTCCAATCTGCTATCTGTCTACCTATTCAACCTCTCCAACCTCTGTCTATGCCTTTTTGGCTTACATTTATACAAAGGGATTCTAAAACCAATTTCTGGTTTAGATCCATAGATTCCTCAACAAAATCCTAAAATCTCTTTCTCGTCCCTAAGTATTCTCTCAAATCCACAGAATCATGAATTGACTCCTAATCTAAGATTTACAATCAATTCTCAATCCTTGCATCCCTCAACTATCCTAAATCTCTCATGTTCTCCTACATTTGAGAACATTTACAATTATGCCTCACAATATTCAATTAATTCCTATTCTCATTAGAATCACTCAAAACATTAAATAATTACATAAATCCAATACTTAGGAAACCAACTTCCTTGAAACACAAGACCCCCTATGTCTACTAGAATATAATAATGATATTGAGCTGGATGCTCCTGCATCAATAATATGGCCTACATTACCCAGAAAAGAGAGTATAAAGATAAAATGAATAGTCTCTTTCATCATTCCCTCATTAAAACCATAGTCCTTCATCTTCTCAAAGAGCTCAACATTGCATGGAGTACCTTCATATCCAATCCCATATTTACTTATTCATCTACTCATAATGTTAGAAGTACCCCTTCATCAGCTCACCCTTCCAACTCCATTCCTCCATCTCATCCCATAGATCATTCATCCTCATCTGATCAATCACCCTCACCATCACCTCCATCATCACCATTTCATGAGCATATCCATTCACCTAACAAAGATGAAATCAGAGAGCTGGAACAGATTGGTCAGGTTGAGATCATCGAGCCCAAAGAGGTTGATTTGGGCATTTTTACACACATTTATCAAAGAGGCCATAGGCAGGTGTTTTCCCCACAAATTTTTGGAGGGGCCTTACTTTATTCATCAGCAAAGCAGGTATAGAAGGGAAAGGAAAATATGAAAGAGACAGATATTTAGCATGAGGAGGAAGACCTCCATGAGACAGAGCAGAAGTTTTACTTGGTTGAGCTAGGTGAGCATGATGACAGTGAGAGTACAAGAATTGTCATCAAAGAAAAATATGCACTCATCAAGGAGCTCCAGATCAACTTGCAGAGGGAAAAATACATCATCTCATATTATGAGCAGGAAAATAAGTAGCTTGAGGCCAAACATGAGGTCATGGAGATTCAGCTCATCAAGGAAAAGAAAGAAGCAATGAAAGCCAAGGCATTTCTTGATGAGGCCTATGACAGGTATAGTGAAACTGAAGAAGAGCAAGAACCTAGAATAAGACCTAGAACTAGAGGGCTGAAAAGAGCTCTAGAACTAGAGAAACAAAACAAGTTTGAGCTTTCTAATAAGCTCGCATGGAATGAGTAATTTTCCATCTTGATCGATGAGAAGTGTGAGCATTGGATTGATAACACAAATCAACATTTAGAGAAGCTCCTAGACAAAGCCAATCAGAAAAATGAAATTCAGAGGAAGATGGAAAAACACTATGCCAATAGAGAAAGGAATGCAAGGGCAAAGCTCAAGGTTGCAAAGGAAAAAATTGAAGCCCTAACTCACCAAAAAGAGAAGGAGAAGCTATAAATCCTTGTTGAAGCCTCACTCCATGCACAAAACACATGATCAACAATTATTTCACCAATTTTGAGAAGTTATAAGGTAATTTTCAAGTTTTTGTGCTTTTCAAGTAATTATACACAGCTTTTGACAGCTAGAATGCCAAGGGCACAACTCCAATGGGTCACTTTTTGGACAAAAGAAGACCACCATTGGATTCAAAGTAGGGAAAAAATGTAGGAAAACAACTTTACAAGCCTTTTTTTTTAGAATTGGTAGGTGAAAAGGTGAAAAAGGACCTAAAAAATCAATGTTCTACCTCCTTTTTCACCTTAACACTGTGCGTTTGAAAAGTCTTGGGAGAATCCATTTTTGAAGGATGAAATCAAGTCCATTTTTCAAGCTAAAGGTAGATCTGGAAACTAGACAAGATAAGCTCTCCAACAAGCTATCCTGGGCTCAATCTGGACATCGGAAAGGTAGTAACACGTGGGTCTGAAGATCACACTGTGCATTTGACATAGGCGCTGTGCCTTTGACCAGTTGCCTAATTTTTCACTGTTTTTCTCCAGATTTGATTTTCCTCTTAGGAAATCAAATTTTTACTGATGCAATTGATCATGTACCTGTAATTATGGTCTTTTTACTATTACCTAGGGTAAATACATTAGGTAAATATGAGTCACTTTGACCACCCTACACTCTAGCTATCAGTTCAGATTTTGGTGGAACTACGCCTCATCTCATGGATTCGACCCCTGAGGCTGGGAGGAGTTTTCTTTGATGCCTATATCTTGTATCTTTCAGTATTTTCAAAGGTTGGACTTAGTTGGATGTTGTACTAGTGATCAAATACACCATCGTATCAAATTTTGGCCAGTATTAATAGATGAGTTGCAGCTATTTCTTTGGGATACATATGGAATGGATGTTTAGCAACGTTTTCTCTTTGTGATCATTTGTATGAATGCTTTTTATGCGCATAAACCATTTCATGTCTGTTATATGATAATTTTCAAGTTGATAGGCAAAATACATGGTTGCTCATGCTCTGTTTTGGGAAATTTATCATAATTTGTCCATTTTTATTTATTTTAGGAAGAATAAAATATCCTATGCTCTTCCTAACTCCTCATCAGTCTTAAAACATCTCATCAAATCACCTTTTAAGTGCTAAGCCTCTTGCCTACCTTTCCCCTCTAAATGTCTGCAACCATATCTTATTTTCCCTGAGCTAGCCTCTTTGACCTAAAATCCTCATCCAACAATAACCCCATCAAATAAAATTGAAACAATCTCTACACTTTATACCTAGCCTAAAACCATAATCCATCCATCCCTCTTGGTTGTGATCATTTGGAGAGATCCCTCTCCGGCCTGGTAGGGCTAGCTACCAAGCCAAAAGATTGGTCTATGGTTACGTCAGCTGGACCCTTCCTCAGCCTTGGAGATCTGGAGGAGTGATAACAGAGTCCTAAAAAAATTATACTTAATAATTTTTTTTATCCCACAACGTTTTCAGTTGATTAGCTTAGGAATTTGGTTACTTAGACTGGCTTACTAGTTCATTTTTTTTTAACTTTTGGTTTTAGTAATAAATTTATGCTAAATTTTATAGCTTGTTAATGAGATTAATTTGATTTGATTATAGTTGTACTAAAGGCTATAAAAACCCTAATTAGTAAAAAAAATACCCCATAGCATTTTCACTTGATCAACTTAGGAATTTGGGTGCTTAGAATAGCTTACTAGTTCACTGTTATGCAAATTTGGTTACGTAGACCATTACATTGACTTTTCCCATTGTGAGAGATGGGATAAGGAGTATATATAGGCTTGGAAAGGCCCTCTACACTCTTCTACAACCTTCCACCATCGTCCCCCACCTTCATATCACTTCTAAAGTCCTTAGAATGCTTTCAGATGGAATCATGTAACATCCTATAGAAATCCTTTAGCATCCTGTAGCACTTTGCATAATCAATCCAAAATTGGCCAAAATTACCTCTTAATTCTATTTTTCTCTTTTCAACACTTATCAACGTCCCCCAAGCATTGGAATCAAACTGGAAGAGACTATATACCTTTTGAACATCATCTTTTGGTTATCATAGCTTTAAATTTGTAGCTATGATTTATTATTTTGATTATGAGTTAAATAGCTAGAAATAGTTTGTATTGATTCCTTTTGAGAACTTGATGATTTTTTAAAATATATTAGTCTATTTTGAACTAAATAGTATATATATACTTTCTTGCATTTGATTCCATGCTACTAGTCTAGGTTCACATTCTTCTCATATAATTTCTGCAAAATAGAATTAGGGTTTTATTTTCTAGTATTTCTTTTTCTGCAAATAGATTAGAGTTTCCTTATGTAGTAGGACAATAAATGTTTTGAATGATTTCCTATATTTCAAAGTTATATTTAGAATATCAACTTCTTTCATCTTATTAAATTTTCTATGCACGTCTCAATTCACTTCATTGCATCATATAAACAAAGAAGTAAATATTGCATTACACACATAATGCTAACACGCCTTAAGTTTGTACAAGCCTCGGGTTGATAATTAAATTTGATAGCCTTAGAATTTGTACATTATTGTTGAAATATTTGGGCTTATCATTTTTTCACACCATTTCTAGGGAGGTGTTAAAGCATGCATTGTTTTTATTCCTAGTTGATTCATTTCTTTTATTTTGTGAAAAAACAATTTTTTTTTTGCATTAGGCATCCTTCATTATAAAAATAGAAAATTTCATTGCATTAGGATTCTCATTCATTTTTTTAATTTTTTAACAAATATTTCTTCAATACCACAACCCTCCACTTGATCACGTGATGTAGTAATAACTACATCACCATCCACCTCTACAAGTAGAATAAGAATAGGTGGCAGAAAAAGTACAAGAAATGGATGGAGATGATGACAATGAGGAAGATCCTTTTGAATTTCCCTTTCAAGATATTGATATTAGTGTTCATATGAATAGAATCCCTCCATATTTCCTTTCCAATTTCCACGGTATGAGGTTAGAGGATATGAAAACCTTTCTCATTGAATTTGAAATACTTAAAAGATCTTATGGTTGCTTATTAAACACTCAAAAATTGAGATTGTTTCTAGGAACATTGAGGGATAGATATCTTAAATGGTCCATGAGTTTAGGCACTAATTCAATAAGATCATGTAATGATATGTAAAGATATTTCTAGAAAAATATAAAGATCATGATCTCAAATAAAAAATATTAGAATGAATAACGAAGAAGATGACAACGTTGAGGATCTAATAGAGAGATTTATAAATAATGTGAAGAGGGAAAAATTACATCATTTAGGATTTAATACACAAAAAACCCTATTAATTAGAACAATTAGGGATG
>APFE030719604.1:62528-103324 GCA_000404065.3 Pinus taeda
AATAAAATAATAAATAAATAAATAAGTAATAAAATAAAAAAATAGTAAAAAAACCTAAAATAACCAAATAAATAATAAAAATAAATAAAATAAGAAAATATAAAAATTTAGCATGCCGACACATGGAGGGTGGGCATGTGGCATGCAGACACATGGAGGTGTGCATGTGGTTTCCCATCCAATGGTTTTTCTATTTAAGGAATGATAAGGAGGATGGAAGGGGTCTTATTCCATCATTCTGAGGTTCTGTCTTGGTTCTCTTTGGAGAGTATTGAGACTTAGGAATACTGGCAGTAGTCGTTGATTGAGGGCTCGGGGGTGGCCAGTTGTGGCAGAATTCTGCACAATTGAGCCTACGGTTGGGAGGAGAGTCGTCCCCAAATCTTGTTGTGGTAAGCCTACTTCTACCACAGGTAAGCCGAGGTAAGTAATCTTCAGAGTTTAAATTCAATGTTAATAAGTTAATTAGATATCTATCTAGGGCTGTTACATGGATTTTTCTCCTTAATCTAATGAGTAGAGGTGATGTATACCAATTATGATTTAAGGAAATTTGTGAAATATGCAAGCGCATATCAAGAGGAAGGGAAAGAGTAAGTAAATCAACATCAAGATTTGTAAGTCACGTTGAAATTGGTAATTTGCTAGATAAATTTAAAACTAAATTTATAGAAATCTAAGTGAACACGTAGATATGTTAAGAACGCAAAATGAGTAAGAAGAGGATGTTGAAAATTTTGTTATCTGTGCAGAATCACGTGGTACTAAATATTTCCTGGCATTTCCACAATTGAAGGAAGTTTACCAGGAGGACAATGAAGCAAATAAAACACCAAAGAAACTCTATTATGTAGCTCCAAGAATACCATGGTAGCTTAGTCAACCAAGTATGATGCAATATAATAATTCAAAATTTGAAGGTTATCACAATAATGTCAAAGTAATTGGAACATACCCTTTCCTTGGAAAACTTGGCCATCTCAACCCCAAAACCAATCTTGGAAACAAGGTTGGCAAGGGCCATTTGGGAGAAATCCACAATATCATCACTCGTTTCCTCAATATCCTCCATAACCAGCTCCATGTTGTCTATACCATCCACCTCCACCATAACCACGTCCATTTGAAAGATCCACTCCCACTCAGCTACTTGTACAACCATTTTTGAATCCAAACAATAAAGTAACATAGGCCACTTATAATGTTGAGGTAAAACACTTCCAAAGAACTCTTAATATAAATGGTATACAACCTAGATTGGGAAGAGTATTGAAAAAAATAGATTCTCTTGAGTTTCATTGAAGGACAACACAAAGAAATAAGATTTAAATGAGGAGACCAAAGAATCATGGGTTTCTTTTGATGGATAGCAAAAATTAGAATTGAAGATTGAGAAATTCCCATTATGATTACCATTAGATCCTATATGTGTTCAAGATAAGATATATATATATATTATATATATATATATATATATATATCTGAATTTAATATTAGAAGAGGACACAAAAAGTGAGCCAAATGGGCAAGTTAACCAAGGGCATCACAATTATATTGAAATCTGGTTCCAAAAAATCATTAAGTTGTAGTAGCATGCTCTTCTTCAATATTTCCTGATATCGTCTAAATCAAAGAAGTTGATAACTAACATGCTGATATATCTCAAAACACATCTTTCAAACCTACATATGAATATAGTTTTCTTCCTGGTATGTACATGGATCCATTGGAAGTAATCCTATGCTTAAAAAAAAGAGAAAAAAAATAAATATCTCTTGTGAAAACCTCCTTTGAGGTGCCTAAGATCGCCTCATTAGTTGAAAACCTCTATGTGGCAATGAGTGAGTTGAAAAATAAAAATAAAAAAATAATAAGATCCTAGGTGAAAACCTTTTTTGAGGCGTCTAGTTACATCTATCTGTTTGGATGCAGGTACTCACCCACCTTCCTAAGGAAAATAAATAAGTTAGTGCAACAAAAAAAATGAGCATTGAGTCAAGTAGAAAGTAAAAAACAACCAACCTAGGGCTTGTTACCTCTAGTGAAAAATCCTCAATAAGAGCCATGGAAAGGTAAATTCACACATTTTCATCCTCCTGACATGATTCCATACCCTTTCCCCTTCCATTTCATTAATTTCCATCTCATTCGGAGCACGATACTGAAATGCTACAATATTAATCTATATTATTATGGGATACAAACAATCTCATTAAGAAGACACAACAAGTCCAATTTGTTGTTTTATGAAGGGGAGGAAGGTGTCTTTGAAATTAAAAAAAATTCTATCACCTATCCAAAGTGCCAAAACTCCACTTTCGCCACCATACACCATCATTTCAAGCTCGTTATAGTCTCATTTATAAGTCTTTTTTAGAAAAAAGATACAACATTAATTTTTCTTGTCAATATGAATTGGGAAAAGCATCATTGACCTTCTAAATTAATATTCTATCAATCCCCCAAATCAAAATTAGAATTTTAGCACTTTCCTTTTCGGCCTAAAATTTCCCCATACATTTCTAGCATGTTTACAAAAAAAAAATCAGATGTGGGTTTTTCATCATTTGAGAAATTTAAATAGAAGTGCATCTTGATACTCATAATTACCTTCCCCATCAATTCAATCATACACATTTTGATTTCCACCAATTTCATAAATTGGCACTTTTCCATGCATTGGTTCTACCTCCTCGTCATAGTTAACATTTGATCCCTCCACTTATCTGATCTCCATCAAGTGTCCACAAAAACAAGAGATATAAGAAATGGTGATATAGTGGAGTCTTTGTGGCTGCTACTTGAATATCACTTGCCTATAGCAATCTTCAAGGGCCCTACAAAACCACCACTATTGTTGGCATAGGGTAGATTGAAAGGCGAAATTGGGGTCATAAGCAGTGCATGAAAAAGTTGATTGTAGGAATTGTGAAATTTTTTTGCAACACTCTTTCAAAAACCTGTAGGCGCTACAAAATATTTTTCGTGGTTCTTCCATAAACTATTTTTTCAAGCTTTTGGGAGGCAAAACGACTCATTCCTCCACTCAATCAATTTTTCCACTCTCTTGGCTCATCTCTTAACTTAGGGAATGATCCCCTCATATTCCCTTATCAAGGATTATGATCATGCTCCAAACTAAGCATCTGAATTCCAAACAAAAGGTGTGACATCATTATAACTAGTGGGCTCTGTTTCAATGCTAAACTCACTCATAATCCCTCACATTCCCACTTCTGAATGTCATGGCACATTGACCTATAGGTTGGGTGAACATTTTGACAGGGATACATAAAATATGAATAAGCACAATGATTACTATTTCTAAGCATAATGATTAATGTTTCCATGTAGATCATTATTTTTATTTGATGGAACAAATACTGATTTATGAAGGTAAACAACAAACATGAACAAAATTATTATTAACCACAGTTCGTAGCAAACAATAATTTGATTCAACCTCTGCATTTCACTTCAATTTGAATTATATCACTTACATTCCCAGTGCTATACAACTACGGCTTTGACATAGGAAACACCGTTTCTCTATTTGTAGAAAAGGAAGTACAAAAGAATGCAACAACAAGACTACCATTTCATAGAGAATCATGAGCCCTTTCTTCTCCTTCCTTCCTTACCTTTCCTCCATGCACTCGTTCTCTTTAAAAAAACCAAGCAGGGGATAACCAATGGTCACTAGTGATGAATCATTTCATATTCTCTACAAACAAAGAAACTAAAATCACATTTACAATATAAAATATAACGACTTAAAAAAAATTGAAGCTCCCCTAAATTAAATATTTACAACTCTAACAAACAACCAAATAGATTTCCCAAATTAACATGTGGCTAGTCCACCACATTATTAAGCTCCACTCCATTTCTTCACCTCTAGAGCTTGGCCTAATTCTCCTGCATCAGAGTCTCAAGGAAGAGAAACTCATGTGCTCCTCCGCATAAGGTACACTACAAAAGCAACTTGCCTTCTGTAGAGTTGCAACACTCACCTATGTAGAATTCTCTGTCGAACAGTCCTTCCACTTCACCAAAAACTTTAGATTTTCTCTTCCCTTGGACTGCTTTGTAAATCTATTGTTCAAAATTATTTCTGCCTCCGAACCCTTTGCCATAAACATCTTCTTTATCCAACTCTTCTCACTAACTTCTCTACTTCTTTGATTCACTCTAGTGGCGCCTTCATCACCAACTTAATAGGGGTACAAATTAATAACATTGAATATAGGTGAGATACCTATGCCCATAGGTAACTACAATTCATAATAATTTTTAGAAAATTTCCTGAGTACCATGTAAGGTCATAGTTTCTTCATTTTGAGTTTTTTATATTCTCCTCTTAGGAATCTCTCTTTCCTCAGGTGTGGTAATACCATGTCCCCTACCTCAAAGTTTACCTATATTCTTCTTAGATATTCTCTTTGTTTGTACTTGTAGTTGTTGGCCTGTAGCTTTTTTTAATCTCCTCATGTAAGACACTCATTTGTGTTGCAAAATATTCTGCATCAAAACTCCTCTATTCCAATTTTCCCAAATCTCTCATCTCACAAACTCCTCTAGGATGCATTCCATACATGATTTGAAATGAATTCTTCCTAGTGCTCCTATTTGATGAATCATTGTATTCAAACTCAACTTGAGATAACACACGTTACCATTGCTTTAGATGCTCTCCCACAAGAATGCTCAATATGGTTTCGAGACTCTTGTCCACAACTTCAATTTTTCCATCAAATTGTGGATGACAGGTTAAGCTGAGGTCCAATTTTGTTCCAAGCTTCTTCCAAAAAGTCCTCCAAAAATGTCATGTGAACCTAGTGTCCCTACCAAATATTATACTCTTTGGCAACCCATGCAGTGGGACAATCTCATTTAAAAAATGAGCCACATGTGTAGCATTACTAGTCTTGCAACATGGGATAAATGACCCATCTTCTTAAATTTGTCCACAACATCAAGTATGGAGTCCTTATGTCACTGCATTCTTAATAAACCCAAAATAAATTCCATACTCACCGAGTCCCATGGTCTACTAGGATTGGGCAAAGGAGTATATAGTCTAGCATTTTGACTCCTGCCCTTCGCATGTTGACATACTCTGCATTTTCCTAATCATTTTTTAACATCGTATCTCATCCTTTTCCAAAAATAGAAGTGTTCTAGCTGCCTAAGTGTCTTGTCCACACAAAAATGCCCCACCAATCCTCCATTGTACTTCTCTTGCACCATATTCTATCTCATTGAGTAACGAGGGATACATAATTGATTATTCTTGAACATAAAATCATCCCACAACATAAATACCCTCCATGGGATTCTATCTCTTATCATGATGTTCTTGCATGCTTAAAATTGGAAACTAGGGCCAAACTCCATGTGGGTCATATTATTTATGGAAGCTGATATTTTTATTGGATCCCTCTCATTGAGAGGTGTAGGATTGATCTAAAATTCATCTAATTCTGATAATTATTTATGAAGTTATGAATTTATTTATGTTATGGACAAATTGTTAAGTCAGCCAGCGACTTATGTAGGCTCAGAAGCCCAACAATCATGTCTATTCAACCTCTACATTTTAGTATAAATAGAAGAGGACTTCAAGTCATTTCCACACACACTTGGATCTCTTCCTCTCTCTACTTGTCTTTGGGTTTTAGTAGGAGGAGAGATCCTAAAGAAAAGTCGGAAAAGTCGGAACTGCCGAAAAAGCCAGAAAAGCCAGAAAAGTCGGAACTGCCAGAAAAGCCAGAATAACTGAAAAAGTTGGAAAAGTTGGAACTGCCGGAAAAGTTAGAAAATCCAGAAAATCTAGAAAAGCCAAAAAAGTTGGAAAATTTGGAACTGCCAAAAAAGCCAGAAATGTCAGAAAAGCCAGAAATAACGAAAAAGGCAAAAAAGCTGAAAAAGCCAGAACTGCCAGAAAAGTCGGAACTGCTGGAAATTCTGGAACTGTCGGAAAAGCCAAAAACATCAGAAAAGCTGGAAATACCAGAAAATCCGGAAAATCCAGGAAAAGCCGGAAAAGCCAGAAATGCCAGAACTTTCGGAACTACCGGAAAAGCTGGAACTACCGGGAACTATCGAAATAGCTGGAGCATCTGTCTTTGAAGGAAGGAAACATTATATATGAGATCATGGGCAACATAATAAGCAACATGATGACATGAGCATGAGCAGCATAATGATGCATGATGATATAAGCATGGGCATCATAATGATGAATGAGATCATGAGCATGGGCAGCTTGATGATGAATAAGACCATGGAAGATGCATCATGATGAGCAGCATAAAGATGAGAGCAGCTTAGTCATCAAGATTCAACACATGTGATAGTACAGCAAGGTGTCACATGGTAATGAGTAGCAAATAGACGAGATGCAACACTATGATAGGTGAACGAGTCACCTTAGAGAATCAGTTGAAGCAATATTTCTTCAACTGATCTCATGTCGATATCAAAATTCAAAGTGATTGACTTGTATTGTAAATGTACTATCTCTCTCACTTTCTTTGCTGAACTTTGAAGAACATAAAAGAAGAATTGATCAAGGGTTTCCCCACATTAGGGTTTGTCCCTGGCTAGTGCCACATCTTGTGTCCTCTTGTCTTGGCTTTTCTTTTGCGATTTATATTTATGTTCTATCTGCAGTTTACTTTATGTTGATGTGATTGCTAATGTGGAAAAGAAATTGAAATAAATTGCCCTAGCATAGAACATACCTAAAATTAACATGGTATCAGAGCTGAGGTGAAGACAATGCCCAAGCAAGAGTGAAAGAGCATTCACCAAAGACAATAGGGACAAGGCAAAAGGATCAATGAGTTCCACATCTCTCTTCTAAGTTCGCTAAGGGTGAAGTGGAGCAGGGAATATTATCAGAATGGCACAGCGGAAGATCACTTCATTGAGAAGTTTAGATCTAAGGGTGGAAGGAAAGGCAGATGCCTTGGTTGCAATAAGTACGACCATCATGCGAAGGAGTGTTCGAATAGTAGAGACACATCTCTTGATGAAGATAATGATCATTCCAGGGATATCTTCAATGATGACAGGAATTTTAAGTAATGTAGGTCATCAACGAAATGGTTGACTCTTCAAAGAAAGCAAGGAACCCCAAATCACTTTTATGTACTTGATCGCAAGAAGAACCTAGTGTCCATCTCAGAAATGGAAGTCAAATGTTTCAGGGTGGTACTCATCAATGGAAAGGTACATGTTTGGAAATAGAAATTTCAAAGATGTTTTTGAGTTCAGTGTTGTATCAAATTGCAGGATGTCCACTAGGGACCATGTCCATTTTCACGTAGCACCAAAGGTCTATGAGTCAAATGGTGACAGGGATGCCAGAATTCAAAAGGAGCATGAAATTACATGTCTGAGATGTACCGAAGGAAAATCTTACAAGGGGACCATTCCCCTCATGTAGCAAGTCCACAGGTCTGGAACAACCAAAGGGGTCTAAGATTGATAATTAGGAATCTCGCATATGCAGGTGGAAGAAAGCCCTCTATGGCTTGAAGCAAAACACCCCGGGCATAGTATGAGAGGATCGATAGCTGTCTGAAAAAGCTGAGATTCATTAGGAGTGAAATGGATCCAAACCATCCAAAGGTTGTGGATGATAGACCTCTCATACCAACACCTTATGAGGATGACCTACTTCTAACAGGAGCAGACCCTCTCATTTGCAGAAGTAAGAAGGAGTTGGATTCCAGATGTGGAATGGTGAACTACAAGCTTGTGACTACCTCGAGGATCTTAACTTTCAGAAGTTATATGATAGTGATGTCGAACTAGATTTGGGAAATGCCTTTGAATCTCATAAACTGATTCACGTTTATGTTCTTCGTGAACTTCCATTCAGACATATGTTTTGCAGTTAGCATGGTGAGCTCATATTTGGTTGAACCTCATTGGATTGGTGCCAAGAATCTTCTAAGATGTCTTCATGGCACAATCTCTCATGGATTGATCCGGATTTAAAAAGGAACGCAATGAAATACATAGATAACCATATACACAAAGATGCAGTGGAAACAATGCTTCATTTCATTAATGGAAAATACCGAAATATGCTTACAACCAGAAATGGAAATAAACCAGCTAGGGAGATGTTATCTTATCTCTGAGAAGAGATGTGGGACTACATGCCTCTGAACTGTTCTGAACTGTGTTACAATGAGGCTCGAAGGCCTATTTATTATTGAGAAACAATGGAAAACCCTTCACATTCCAAAACCTAACCCCAGAAGATGAAACGCCAAATTGTGGGCTCTGTTTTGGGTAAATTGGTACATCAATTTCCCGGGGTTATAACTTTGGCATACGATCTCCGTTTGATGCATATGATAGCTCGTTAGAAAGATCTATTCGAGAATTACCACTTTGGGAAGGGAAACATCAGTCCATAGACCCATGTTGCCCCCAGATTTCCCAAAAAAACGTTGTTTAGGGCCTCAAAACGGCTCCGGAAGTTCAGGACCCGAAAAAACTGCTAAAAATAGTAAATTGTGCTAAAATTACGGAAACTGAAAAACTGAAAGAGACAATTGCGGGTATCCAAATGGGATAGGTGGGTGGCCACCAACATCCCCCTGGATCATTCCTGCCCCCTTAGGAAGAAATGGTCCCCATTGCGTTGAGTTCCTCCATCTGCTGAACTTGTTCTGCACTGTCTGATGTGTCCAATAATGGTGGGAAGCATAGTCGACGACGGTCCACATTGAACAGTGGGTGCAAGCGAAGGAATGAAGGAATAATGTGCTCTGAAGCATTGTTCCCCATAGCCTTGGTACTGCTGTAAGGACCTTGTCAGAGTGGTCTGAGCTTCTGATGGGTTCTGGTAATGCGTTCTTTTTGTTGATGCAACCAGACTTTGTCGCCCACCTGAAACTTGTGTGGTACCCTTGTGGGTGAGGAGAAGTTGTTCCTGTATTCTGTCATGACTGTATCCCTCTGCTGCTGCTGCTGCGTAGAGGAACCCTGCGTGGGGGTCATGAATGTAGTAACGATCTTCCCCCTACTTTGGGAACGAACCAAACAAAAAATAAATTTCCTAGTCTGTGATATGAGCTTGCTGCCTTTCTTAGCAGTGATCAAAGATGTGGACGTAGGTGGGGCTACCTCTGGTATCCTATATAATGAATTATTCAAAGAAATAATGACAGCACGAGGCCTTGACTCATACACAACATGTTGCCTCCACAAGTATGGTTGGCCTAATAATACATCACAAACATCCAGAGGTGTAACATCACATAATACCTCGTCTGTGAATGGTTTGATGCTGTAGGGAAGGCGGCACTACTATTGAACTTTGAGATCTCGTCCTTCATGAAGCCACCCGATACTGTATGGTTGCAGGTGTGGTGTAGTCAGTAGGCCCAATCGCTTCACGACCTCTGCTGAAATAAGGTTCTTTTGGCTGCCACTATCGACAATGAATTGCAGTGGCAAACCCTTCACCCACATCTGTAAGTGGAAAAGACGCTACCCCTCCTCCGGCTCTTCAAGTTCATTCTTCTAGATCTTGGCAGTGGCAACAGTGGCGCTGGGGTCCGCATCAATGATCTGCTTCCCTTTTCCATTCCTCTTGTCGGGTTCTGGCTTAGGGTCGGAACATGTATCTGATTTGGAAGCCTTCAACTCGGCCACTAATGACTGCTTGGTCCGACACTCACTTGTGTTATGAGTGGGACTCTTGTGGAACTCACACCACTTCCCTGTGTCCTTCTTTGGTTTCGTGGTGTTTTTCTTTTCTTGCAGCTTCAACGGGTTGTCTTAGGTCACCCCACCTTGGCTTTGACCTTTGGGCTTCGGACCTGTAGATCCAAAGTCTCGCTTCTTCTGTTTGAACTTTTGCTCGATTTTCACAGCATATCGGTATGTTGTGCCGAGTGAGGAGATGTCCAAGAACTCCATCTCTTCCTGGATGTATCTATGCAGCAGCCGCAGTATTTGAGTACCAGATGCAACTCAGAATCTTTGATACCCAACTGTGTGTGAAGGGTATGAAAAATTTTTGTGAACTCTGGCACATCTTGGTCTCGTCCTTGTCGCAGTGTGGTCCATTTGATGTATTTGTCCTCATAGCTTTTGACAGGGTAGTACTGCTCCTTGACGGCATCTTGGAATGAATCCCAAGTGGGTGCAGCTGAAAATAGTGAGCCTGTGCTTTCATCCTTCTGCTCGCAGTAGGTTTCCCACCAGTCCTTGACATGGGGAGCTGCTTTGAGAAGAGCGAAAACAATCTTTTCCCGACTCGAAGTTTCATGAACAGAAAAATATCCTTCTAGCAGATTTAACCATTTATCTACGACATCTGTATCTATTTGACCCTCGAAGATGGGGATTTCTAAATTAACTTGTACCTTAAAGGGTGTGTCGTTTCCAGAGTAGCTATTGGAAGCCGATGCGTCACCTCTGGGTAGCCGCTGAAGGATCTACACAAAGCTATCCATCATTGCGTTCCTTTGCCGCTTGAGGGATTCTTCGAGCAAGATTTTGATAGGATCTCCTGCCCCCTCGTCTTTCTTCTCATCTGCCATGGGATGTCGTCGGGATTTTTGAGGCTGGTCTTGTAAAGGTTCGACCAGTTCAAGCCCTAACTCCTTATATCCCGACCTCATTGGGGACATGCAAAGAAAAACAGAGAAAAAGCATACTGCTCTGATACCACTGATCCGGATTTAAAGAGGAACGCAATAAAATACAGAGATAACCATATACACAAAGATGCAGCGGAAACAATGCTTCATTTCATTAATGGAAAATACCGAAATATGCTTACAACTGGAAATGGAAATAAATCAGCTAGGGCGATGGTAGCTTATCTCTGAGAAGAGATGTGGTGACTACATGCCTCTGAACTATTCTGAACTGTGTTACAATGAGGCTCGAAGGCCTATTTATTGTTGGAAACAATGGAAAACCCTTCACATCCAAAACCTACCCTTAGAAGATGAAATGCCAAATTGTGGGCCCCGTTTTGGGTAAATTGGTACATCAATTTCCCGGGGTCGTAACTTTGGCATACGATCTCCGTTTGACGTGTATGATAGCTCATTAGAAAGATCTATCCGAGAACTACTACTTTGAGAAGGGCAACATTGGTCCATGAACCCATGTTGCCCCCATATTTCCCAAAAATTGTCGTTTAGGGCCTCAAAACGGCTCCGGAAGTTCAGGACCCGAAAAAACTGCTAAAAATAGTAAATTGTGCTACAATTACAGAAACTGAAATACTGAAAGAGACAGTTGCAGGGGTCCAAATGGGATAGGTGGGTGGCCACCAACATCCACCTAGATCATGGATTGAGATACACTGCCGGAAATATGAAATCGCATGATTATTTGAATGCTAATTGGGCAGGCAGCGTGGAGGATCACTAGAGCACTTCTTAGTATTGTTTCTCTTTGGATTCTGCTTTGATATCATGGATGAGTAGGAAGTAGAAGTCGGTTGTTATAAGCACCACTAAAACCAGATGCATATCTATGAGTATGATCTCGTATGAAGCTGCCTGGTTGGTGAAGCTCTTTAAGTGAGTTGTTTGTACCACTGTGATTCTCTGTGACAACCAGAAGTGGGATTCAATTATTGAGGAATCCCGTATTTGATGATTGTTCCAGCAGATAAACATAAGATACTACCTTATCTGGGATATGGTAAGTCTATGAGCAAGGAAGCTCCATCGCTATGAGATGATGTACAGGTCGCTACACTTTGTCTAAGCCCCGGGGGAAATATTAAATCTATGATTTTCCTGAATGAATTGGAGTTGTAAAGAGACCCTTGTACAAGGGTCCTGTATGTTGTATACATTGAGCTCTGGGAGCTCTAGGGGCTTGTGGTTCTTACTGGAGAAACATATGACCACAGGGTGACTCACCCTCCCATGGTGGTGCGCACCGAGACAGGATGATTCACTCTCCTGTGGACAGGATGATTCGCTCTCCTATGGACAAGATGATTCACTCTCTTATGGGACAGGATGATTTTCTCTCCTATGGACAGGATGATTCGCTCTCCTGTGAACAAGATGATTCGCTCTCTTGTGGGACAAGATGATTCACTCTCTTATGGGACAGGATGATTCGCTCTCTTGTGTAGTAGGATGATTAATTCTCCTATGAGGTTTGGCTGATGTGTTCTCCATGACGATTGTGTAGTAGGATGATTAATTCTTCTGTGAGGTCTGGATGATGTGTTCTCCATGACGATTGTGCAGGAGGATGATTAATTCTCCTATGAGGTCTGGATGATGTGTTCTCCATGACGATTGTGTAGCAGGATGATTAATTCTCATGTGAGGTCTGGATGATGTGTTCTCCATGACAATTGTGTAGTAGGATGATTAATTCTCCTATGAGGTCTAGATGATGTGTTCTCCATGACGATTGTGTAGTAGGATGATTAATTCTCCTGTGAGGTCTAGATGATGTGTTCTCCATGATGCTTGTGTAGCAGGATGATTAATTCTCCTGTGAGGTTTGGATGATGTGTTCTCCTTGACAATTGTGTAGCAAGATGATTAGTTCTCCTATGAGGTCTGGATAGTGTGTTCTCCATGACGATTATGTAGCAGGATGATTAGTTCTCCTGTGAGGCTTGGATGATGTGTTCTCCATGGTGATTGTGTAGCAGGATGATTAGTTCTCCTGTGAGGACAAGATTGATTAAGTTCTCTTGTCGAGGCATCCTACCCATGTAGTCTGGGACTCATGGGAAGTACCTCTCAATTGATCAATGAGCATGGAAATGAGGATAGGGACCATAGTAGTACTGATGGACGCATCACTATATCTATCGTACTCCCTATGCTAGGATGACCTTCATTGATCTAAGATCAATGGTACTGGTCTGGGACTAGTGGTAGGAGTTGTACCTACTATGACGCTGACTTCAGGTCAGTTCAGTCTAGTCTGGGACCAATGGGACATACTCTGAGACTGACTTTGGGTCAGTGGAGGATTGGTCTGGGACCAGTTGTAGGAGTTGTACCTACTATGACGCTAACTTCGGGTCGGTTGAGACTGGTCTGGGACTAGTGGTACATACTCTAAGACTGACTTCAGGTCAGTGGAGGACTGGTCTGGGACTAGTAGTAGGAGTTGTACCTACTATGACGTTGACTTCGGGCCGGTTGACACCAGTCTGGGACCAGTGGTACATACTTTGAGATTGACTTTGGTTCAGTGGAGGACTGGTCTGGGACCAGTGGTAGGAGTGATACCCACTATGACGCTGACTTTGGGTCGGTTAAGATTGGTCTGGGACCAGTGGTATGCACTCTGAGACTGACTTCGGGTCAGTGGAGAATGGTATGAGACATTCTCGATCAATTCTTCTTCTTCATTGTTTATCAGAGCAGAGCTGAGCCAGTAGAGCTAAGCAGAGCAGAGCAGAGCCAACAGAGCTGAGCAGAGTAGAGCAGAGCCAGCAGAGCTGAGTAGAGCAGACCCAGTAGAGCTAGCAGAGCTGAGTAGAGCTGAGCTAGTAGAGCCAACAAAGCAGAGCTAGCAGAGCTGAGCAGAGAAGAGCAGAGCCAACAGAGCAGAGCAGAGCCAACAGAGCTGAGTAGAGCAAAGCAGAGCCAACAGAGCTGAGCAAAGCTAGCAGAGCTAAGCAGAGCAGTGCAGGGCACTGATAGCAGAGATAGTATGGTTGGACATATGGATCAGCGGATGGAGTTCTCCCTAGTTGAGAGGGAGTGTTAAAATTGACAACTAGGGCCAAACTCCATGTGGGTAATATTATTTATGGCAGCTGATATTTTTATTGGATCCCTCTCATTGAGAGGTGTAGGATTGAGCTAAAGATCATCCAATTCCAATAAGTATTTATGAAGTTATGAATTTACTTATGTTATGGACAAATTGTTAAGTTGGCCAACAACTTATGTAGGCTCAGAAGCCCAACAGTCATGTCTATTCAACATCTATGTTTTAGTATAAATAGAAGAGGACTTCAAGTCATTTCCACACACACTTGGATCTCTTCCTTTCTATACTTGTCTTTTGGTTTTAGTAGGAGGAGAGATCCTAAGGAAAAGTTGTTGGCATTATGATACAGGTATGATACAGCTGTTGTCCTTGATGGCAACTCACTCAGATGACAGATCATAGTACAACTAGTAAATAGCAAAGAATTAATGATCAGAGAGGTATACGCAAGTGTGATGTGACAAAGAAGTGTATACATACGAGTTCACCATATACCAAGTTGCGTATACATACACACATACGTTTACAAAAGGAAAGGCACATGCATGTTGGGAATCTAAGTTTTGGTCCATGGTATTTGGTCCATGGCATTTTGGTACGGTCCATGGTATTTGGTCTGAAGTGTTGACCCTAGTTATTGGGTCCTTGTATTGTTTCTACGTGGTTTTGGACCATGGTATTAAGAGAGGTCTAAACCTATATAAGGAGAAGATCATTAGGCCAAGATGGGAAAGTGTGCAAGTGATAAAGTGTGAGATCTAGTATGTTGGTTATGGGTTTGTGATGCTTTGTTTGATTTGAACCAAGGAGGAACCTATGTGGTTGATAAAGGTTGATGGATCAGGATCATGAAGACTAAAATGCATTATCATTGTATGGTATGATCATGAAGAGATCTGAATACTGACACATGTTTTATCTTATGTTCTGGGTATATCTGAAGTTGAAAATTGCAGCGAAGGTATAAGTAAGTATTTTTAGATCTGTACGCGGGTTCTCTCTAGTGAAAGGGCATATACACGCTGGTTTGACACAATCAAGTAGCGTATACATTATGAGATTTGATGTTTGAGGTTGTTGTTGGTTCTAGTGGTTGTTGTAGAGTTTTGGGCTCTACTCTGTGTTTTGGTGACTATGTTTTGATGGCAGGGTTTTAGTGATTTAGTTGTTGGGTGATTCAGAGTTAATGATTGTATTGCAGTGGTGATTGTTTTGCATTTATGGATCCAGTTTGAAAATTTATGAAACATGGTCCCTGGAAGAAAAGAGAAGGTTGTAGCCTTTTGTAGGTCAGCATCTACGTACTAGCACATCAGCTAGTACAAGAGCTAAGGGGGTTGTAGCTCCCTTCCAGGAGAAGCTGGAGAACTAGAGAAGGTTGTATCCTTTTGCAAGTAGAAGCCTGCGTACTGGTATAAGGCTTCACCAGTACAGAAATATTGTAAAAAGAAGTTTCTTATTAGAAGAAGATAGAGATGAATTGCAGCAGGTGGTTTTCACCCACATTGGGTTTCCACCTTATATCATGGTGTTCATGCGTGCTTCTTATGTGTGATGATCTGTTCTGTTTTACTGCACTTGTTTATTGTTCATATGGTTAATAATGTTCTGATGCACTCATTGAAGACCTACTAACTGAATCATAAGTTTATTGGATATACGTTAGTTGCACTAAACATAGTTGTGTATACACACGGGTATCCTTAACTGAAGTAGCGTATATGAATCTGATAATGGAAATGAAAAGATTATTGATTTGCTAAATACTGATTCACCCCCCCCCTCTCAGCGTTATTTCCAACAATTGGTATCAGAGCAGCTCCTTTAGAAGAAGCTTGATCACTTGAAGGAAGATCCATTGGGATGAGTAATCAAGAAAGAGAGGGATCCATTAGACCACTAATCTTCGATGGAAGAAATTTTGTCTACTGGAAGATAAGAACCACAACATATCTACAATCACTTGGAACAGATGTTTGGGGAATCATGGAAGGAGCATATACATATCCATCAACAATTCCTATAGATACAATAGATAGAAAGCAATATGAACTTAATGCGAAAGCTGTTACTATCTTATTGGGAAGTTTGTCACAATCAGAATTTGTCAAGGTCATGCAGTTCAAATCAACCAAAGAAATATGGGAATTAATCATTCTAAGCTACGAAGGAGATGATTAGGTAAAATGTGTTAAGCTTCAAACTCTCAGAATACGGTATGAAACTCTTAAGATGCATAGTAATGAAAGCATAGCTAATTACTTCCTACGTATAGATGAGATTGTCAATTGTATGAGGAATCTGGGTGAAGAAATTAAGGAAGTTGTCTTAGTTGAGAAAGTTTTGAGATCATTCTCTGCTAAATTTGAATCCAAAGCATCTGCCATAGAAGAAAAGGAGGATCTGCAGAAAATCACTGTGACGCAGCTTCACAGAATCTTAACTACTTTTGATATGAGAAAAGGAGGACCATCAGATATGAGAGAAGCCGCATTTAAAGTATTAGAAAAACTCAGTGAATCAGGATACATTTCAGAAGAATAATATGAGGTAAATTTTGTCAAGAATCTTGAACGGGGATTTCGAAGGTTCAAAGGAAAGCTACCTTTCAAATGCTTTTCTTGTGGTAGAGTTGGTCACTACGCTGCTAGATGCCCTCATAACAAATGAAAGATGTCTGAAGAAGGTATTAGAAGTTATTATACTCATGATAAAAGTAATGACTCATCCAATAGTGATGAATACATTAGACTTCTCATGGCATATGAAAATAAGGACACAGAAACAGAAGAAGTTACCAGATTAAAAGAACAGCTGGAGACAGTAACCAGAGTAAGGGAGCAGTGGCAGGATGTAGTAAAATATTAGAGCAAAACAATTCAAACACTTGAATCTAATATCCTCTCTCTAAAAGAAGATATTAAAGAATCAAAGAAGCAGAATAAAGAAGCTCTTGAAGAATAAGAACATGAAGTGCTCGAATTAAGGCAACAAGTGGAAGAAGGAAGAAAAGCTGAAGAAAACATAAGGAAGCAATATTTAGAAAAGGAAGAACAACATCAGGTTGAGGTAAATATCATAAAAGGTAAATTAGAAGAAAAGGATAAATTGTTACGATTCCAATACAGTACTAAGATTTTGGATGATATTCTTATTAGTCAAAGATCCCCTGCTATCAAAACGGGTCTTGGTTTTTATGAAACTGTTGAAGGAGAATCTAGCTCACAAAGTGAGGGAATGAATTCTAATGCAAAATCTGAAATGATCAACAAGGAGATAAGTGGTCAACCCTAGCAGCAACCAAGGAAAGAATTTTTTCAAAGAAAATATTTTGTTCCTAATTATGGAAGTGATAAACGGTTATTTCCTCCGATGAGTAATGTTGAATGTTATGAATGTCATAATCTTGGACATGTTGCAACTAGATGTAGAAGAAGAATGGTTTAAGATCGTCACACAGAAACATCATCACGTTCCAGGTACTTGAAGGGATATTTTTTTGCGTGCAATATGTTTGGTCACAAATAAATTGATTGCAATAGAAGGGACATGAAGCATGTAATATGTTGTGCATGTAACAAGTTTGGACATAAAGTAAGGGAATGCAGGGGCAAAATTTGAACTCCAAAGCAAGAGGATCATACATCATCGCAATTCCAGGTATTGAAGAAGATAGAATTAGAGACAAAAAGATGTGACATAATTAAGTTAGCTAACATAACAGACACAGGGGAAACTGAAACTATAGACCTTTAGTATTCCAATTTGCATACGCAGATATTATGAAGATAAGTTGCATATATACGCGAGTTAGAGGCTACAGAGTAGCGTATATGGAGCTCTGAAGAAAAATCAGCAGAACAAACTCAGGAAATGGTTCAGTCATGGTATATGATGGTTGGCACAGGCTCAGGGGGAGCATATGCTTCGAATAATGCATTGTTGGCATTATGGTTAGAAGTCTTTGGTAATGATGCTTATTGACACATCTTGCTACTGATTGTTGATTGGCCAAGAGAATGGATTGTAGGTTACAGGTCTAGATGCTAGTGATAGATGCTTATGGTGTAGATCATATATGGTGTATGATAGTTGCTGATGACTATCATGGTCTTGTTTACATTGCTAGTCATTGTTATAAAAGTCATATATACGATTTGATGTAAAGGTCATGAAAAGACCCAATTTCTTTTTAACCCCACTTGGCATGGGAAGGATGATGTAATAATGTCTATTTCAGCCATGTATAAACATTTGGTATATTCCCACTTGGTTTGATGGATGAGTTAAAATGGTGTATCCCCACTTGATTGGGAGATTGATGTATGTATGAGTCATTGGTGATAGGAAGGTCATACTCACTTAGTTGAGTTGTAGAGTTGTGTTATTCTCTTGAAAAATATTTTTGTAGACTCGGCATGTGCTTAGGGGGAACATGGACAGATTGGTATATCTTGGCATGTACAAAGGGGGAGCTCAATCAGAGATTTCAGCATGTGCTCAAGGGGAGTATGGATAGCAGAATGTATATCAAGGGAGAGATCTTGATCTGCCCTTTGCCCTTGATGTCAAAGGGGGAGAGTGACTTGGTGTGGTTGTTGCCATCAAGTCCAAAGGAGGAGATTGTTGGCATTATGATACAGGTTAGATACAGGTGTTGTCCTTGATGGCAACTCACTTAGATGACAGATCATAGTACAACTAGTAAATAGCAAAGAATTAATGATCAGAGAGGTATACGTAGGTGTGATGTGACAAAGAAGCGTATACATGCAGGTTCACCATATACTAAGTTGCATATACGTACACATGCACGTTTACAGAAGGAAAGGCGTGTACATGCTGGGAATTTAAGTTTTGGTCTGTGGTATTTGGTCCATGGTATTTTGGTATTGGTCCATGGTATTTGGTCCGAAGTGTTGACCCCAGGTATTGGGTCCAAGGTATTGGTTCTACGTGGTTTTGGACCATGGTATTGAGAGAGGCCTAAACCTATATAAGGAGAAGATCATTAGGCCAAGATGGGCAAGTGTGCAAGTGATGAATATCTGATGAAGTGTGAGATCTAGTATGTTGGTTATAGGTTTGTGATGCTTTTCTTGATCTAAACCAAGGAGGCACCTATGCAGTTGATAAAGGTTGATGGATCGGGATCATGAAGACTAAAATGAATTTTCATTATATGGTATGATCATGAATAGATCTTAATATTGTTGCATGTTTTATCTTATGTTTTGGGTATATATGAAGTTGAAAATTGCAGTGAAGGTATAAGTAATCATTTTCAGATCTGTACGCGGGTTGTCTCTGGTGAAAGGGCATATACACACTTGTTCGACACAGTCAAGTAGCATATACATTATGAGATTTGATGTTTGAGGTTGCTGTTGGTTCTAGTGGTTGTTGCAGAGTTCTAGGTTGTGCTCTGCGTTCTGGTGATTGTGTTTTGATGACAGGGTTTCAATGATTCGGAGTTATTGATTGTATTGTAGTGGTGATTGTTTTGTATTTATGGATCTAGTTTGAAAATTTATGAAACGTGGTCCCTGGAAGAAAAGAGAAGGTTGTAGCCTTCTGTAGGTTAGCACCTACATCCTAGTACATCAACTAGTACAAGAGCTAATGGGGTTGTAGCTCCCTTCCAGGAGAAGTTGGAGAACGAGAGAAGGTTGTAGCCTTCTACATGTAGAAGCCTATGTACTGGTATAAGACTACACCAGTACAGAAATATTGTAAAAAGAAGTTTCTTATTAAAAGAAGATAGAGACAAATTGCAGCAGGTGGTTTTCACCCACATTGAGTTTCCACCTTATATCATGGTGTTCAAGTGTGCTTCATATGTGTGATGATCTGTTCTGTTTTACTGCACCTGTTCACTATTCATATGGTTAATAATGTTATGATGGACTCATTAAAGATCAACTAACTGAATTATAAGTTTACTGGATATACGCTAGTTGCATTAAACACAGTTGCGTATACACGCGGGTATCCTTAACTGAAGTAGCGTATATGAATCTGATAACAGAAATGAAAATATTATTGATTTGCGAAATACTGATTCACTCCCCCTCTCAGTATTATTTCCAACAAAAGCCAAAAATGCTGGAAAAGCCAGAACTGCTGGAAAAGCCGGAATAGCTAGAAAAGTTGGAAAAGTTGGAACTGCCAGAAATGCCGGAAAAGCCAGAAAATCTGGAATTACCAGAAAATCCGGAACTTCCAGAACTTCCAGAAAAGTCAGAACTTTTGGAAAAGCCAGAATTGCCGGAAAATCTAGAAACACCAAAAAATCCAGAAGTACCGAAAAAAGATGGAAAAGCCAAAAAAGCTAAAAAAGCCGGAAAATCTGGAACTATCGGAACTACCAGAAAAGTTGGAATTGTTAGAAAAGCTAGAACTGCTAGAAAAGTTCGAAACGTTGTAAAAGTCGGAAATACGGAAAAAGCTAGAAAAGTCGGAAAAGATGGAAATGTTGGAAATATCGGAAAAGGTGGAACTATCGGAAAAGCTAGAGCTACCATGAACTGCCAAAATAGCCGGAGAATTTGTCTCCAAAGGAACGCATCATGATGTATGAGATCATGGGAAGCATGATGATATGAGCATGGGAAGCATAATGATGCAAGATGATATGAGCATGAGCAACATAATGATGAATGAGATGATGAGCATGGGCAGCTTGATGATGAATAAGACCATGGAAGATGCAGCATGATGAGAAGCATGAAGATGAGAGTAGCTCAGTGATCAAGGTTCAACACATGTGACAGTAAACCAAGGTGTCACAAGGTAATGTGCAGCAAATAGACGAGATGCAACACTATGATAGGTGAACGAGTCACCTTAGAGAATCAATTGAAGCAATATGTCTTCAACTGATCTCATGCCGATATCAAAAGTCAAAGTGATTGAATTCTATTGTAAATGTACTATCTCTCTCACTTTCTTTGCCAAACTTTGAAGAACATAAAAGAAGAATTGATCAAGGGTTTCCCCACATTGGGGTTTGTCCCTGGCTAGTGCCACATCTTGTGTCCTCTTGTCTTGGCTTGTCTTCTTCGATTTATATTTATGTTCTATCTACAGTTTACTTTATATTGATGTGATTGCTAATGTGGAAAAGAAATTGAAATAAATTGCTCTAGCATAGAACATATCTAAAATTAACAATATTCCATCTCATTGAGTAACGAGGGATACATAATTGATTATTCTTGAACATAAAATCATCCCATAACATAAACACCCTCCATGGGATTCTATCTCTTATCATGATGTTCTTGCATGCTTCAAAATACTCTTGAAAATCCCCATCCTCCTCATACAAGTCCTTCAAATAATAAAATCCCAATATCTATACTTGGCACTCCTTCATGAACAAACTCCTCATGCTCAAAGCATCGAATACCTTGTTCTCTTCTCCACTCACATGTTTAAGAACAAATGTGAAACCTTGTAAGAATTCTACTAACTTGGTATTATTATGCTTCAACTTGTGTTGCTACATTATGTACTGTAATTCAAAATAGTTAGAGAAAAACACAAAATCACTAGGCATCAAATAATGTCTCTAATTCTTCAATAGTTGAACCATCGCATATAATTCATTCTCATAAGAGGAGTATTTATTCTTTGAATCATTCAACTTCTTGCTGAAATATGCAATAGGTATACCTTCTTGACCCAATAGTACTCCAATGGTTGTACCACTAGCATTACATATGACATGGAAAAGTTGATTCAAGTCAGGCAGCTTCATCACCATTTTCTTAGTGATCTTCTTCTTTAAAATCTAGAAATTTTTCTCTTCTACTGTTGTCCAACAAAATTCTTGTTTATCCTTCTTTATTGTTTCAATGATGGGTGCACAAATACCACTAAAATTATTGATGAACTTCTTATAGAAGTTAGCTAAGCCATTAAAACTCCTAACTTCAAAAATGTTCTTGGTGAAGACCAACTTACAATTGCCTCTATTTTCTCTGGATGCATTTTTAGCCCATCCTTTGAAATGAAAAAGCCTAAGTATATTAGCTCAAACCTCATGAAAGTACACTTCTTTAGGTTAATCAACAATTTCTCTTGCTACAACCTTTCTAGAACATACCCTACATGCCTAAGGTGTTCTTCCTTTGCTCGACTAAAAATCAAAACATCATACAAATAAATAATTACAAAGTTACCAACGAACTCCTTCAAGACCTCGTTCATCAACCACATGAAGGTACTTGGTGCATTTTTCAATCCGAATGGCATGACCAACCATTCATATAGTCTAGTATTAGTCTTGAAATTTGTCTTCCACTTGTCCCTTACTTTGATCTGGATCTGATGGTAACCAATATTCAAATAAACCTTCGAAAATTAGGTTTCCCAATTAAATATTCCATCATATCGTCCATCCATGGAAATGGACATTTGTATATGATTATAATATCGTTGATTTCTCTAGAATCTATGCACATCCATCTTTCTTTAGACTAAGTACTGCAGGGACAATGGAAGGACTTAGGATCTCCCTTATCAACCCTTTGTCCAATAGTCATTGAACTTGTTTCCTTATCTCTTCATTCTCCTTGGGTGTCATTTAGTAAGAAACTTCATTTGGAAGGCTTACTCCTGGTATTCAGTCTATGTGATGGATGATATTACTCTTAGGTTGTAGCTCACTCGGTATATCATCTACCATGATATCACTAAAATCATGCAACATCTCTCGGATTTCAATAGGTAAATTTGTAATCTCATTGTGCAATAGTATTACCTTTCGTTTACAAACCATCGGATAGTTCACCTCTTCTTTCTCCATTTGTTGCATAAATTCATTTCCTCCCGATAGCAGTGCTTTTGAGCTACTTGTCCCATTTTTACTTTCTTCCTTTAATGTTACAAGAGTGTGCTTGATACCATAATTTTCAAACTTATAGGTATCATTTTCTCTATCATGCACCACTTTCCTATGAAATTGCCAAGGTCATCCCAAAAGAAGGTAGAAGATATCCATTGGAATGATGTCACAAACTACCTTATACTTATATTGACCTATCTGGAACTCACTTAACTCTTATCACTCACCAACAATTGGCAACCTTTCTACAACCATGAAACTTTATATGGTGTTAGGTGGTTCATCCTTTTCAATACAAGATTTTCCACCATTTCCATGGAAACTAGATTGTCAGTTATTCCACTACCAATCACCACTTTGCAACACTTTCCTCTAGCCTTGCAAAAAATCCTAAACAAGGTTTTTCTTTGTGTTGGTTCAGTAGTCCCCTTGGTTTATTTTAGCAAGACCTTATTCATCATTAAAGCTTCTTCCATTTTTGTAGTTGCTACAACCCTTCTCCAAAATTTTTGCTATACCTCGATTTTGGATCTTGCCTTCTATCCATAAGGACCAATCTTCACTATCATTAAGTATTCCATCTGATTTTGAAGACTTATCCTTGCATGTAGTGCTTGTGATGACTTGATTTGATCTTAAGATAGAATTTTATAACACAATCCATCTCCACAAGCCATCTCCTACTCTGATCTTGCACCTATTGCTAGTGTTCCCTCTTGGAACTGCACAATCCATTGTCTCTAGAAACAACGCTGGGGCTTAAGGATCATAACTGTGCAATCCTTGAAGACAGGCATCCCTTGAGCACAAAAACTACGATGGGCCCTCTCCTTTAGTAAAAAACTGCATAATTCATTAGGGCAGTGAACTACACAATCCCTTGTTGCTAGGAATTACATAGTCCTTTATGCCAATGTGAACGAGAAGTTTCCTGCAAAAAACAAAGTTGTCATCCCTAGAAAATAGGGAATGCAAAGTTAATGTCTGATAAGTGGCACAAAGTTGTTAATGTTGATCTTAAGACAAGTATCATTTTTTCCTTGATTTTAGGCATGTATGTCATAAACCCTAACTATACGAGATATATATAATAGATGCCTTGAGATCTCTAGCCTTCCCAACAAGATCAAGGAACTTTCAACTTAGTTTGTCGCACTTTTCTGAGTAAGTTTTGCATGTGTCGCTTTTTATTAGTTTTTATATTGCTTTTGTCCCTTTTTCTTTTATGAGTGTTATTTTTCCTATTTATTTTCATAGTAGTTGGTGTCTTAACTATTATTAGCTTCTAGAAGTGTTGCTTTAGTCTTTCGTTGACATTTTACAAGTGTTGCATCAACTTATTATTTTTTCCCTACCCGCAGTCGTCGCTGCTGGGTCATTTTGTGCATGTTTGTTTTCCTTTTCCATGCTTATTTCCAACACTTATTTTTCACTTATCTAACTTCCCCTCAGCCCGATCTACATTCCTTCTTGCCCCATCTCTCAGATATGATAATTTTCTCTCTCCTTTCTAGGAATATATGTGCAATCTTGACCAGCAACTACCCCTCCCAACTACGCAATTCACATCCTCATGACTTAAGCTTCATGTTTTACCTCTAAGACTGCATAATGCATAGTCATTGGCTTGCCCAACTATGCATTGTGAAGTTCTAGGCCTCAAGCCTAAGCCCTGGCAGTCTCTTCCCTTATCCTACCCAACTGAGACTATTGGGTCCCATTAATAGGTATATTTTCTAGGTTCATTAAGCTATTCTCCAACCCTTAGAATTATCCTTTTCTCACATTAATTTGAATTTTTAGTCATAATATGCTTAGAAAGAAGACTAAAAGGTGTTTGTCATAGCATGTGGAATTATGTGATTCAATTGGAGGAAAATAAGCATTTTTGAGGCATTCGCTATGCAAGGGGTTGTTAGAGACAACAAGGAGAGAATCTAGGGAAACTTTTCCACCTCCTTAACTCTCTAAATCAGGTCAAGATCACAAAATCCTCACTCACGAGCTCAAATTCATTAACATCCGAGTAACTCCAAGTGCAAGTGAAGCTCAAGGAAGACCAAATCCACAATTTTTGAGCTATTGGAGGGAACCACTCCTATTTTGAAGGGAACTTCCATCAGCTACCCCTTTGTATAAATAAACAAACTGAAAGGCTCATTAGGATTCAAAATTTTTATTCAGCTAGGAGTAGATATTGATCCCAGGGCTTGAACTTGTTATCGTTAACTTGTATGTGATGTATGAGACTATTATTTTCTTCTAATGAGAAGTTTGTTATTGAGCTACATCTGAGCTAGTTCTAGAGGACGAAAACTCTTGGGTTGGGCATAACCCAAAGGCTTTAGTCCCTCTTCTGTGTTTCTGTCTCGTTCTTGTTTCCAAGCATTTCATTTCTTTCTTTTGTTTCATTAGATGTTAAGATATACAAGCTTGTGATTGCATGCTTCCCTATCACCTCTCTTGTCGGAAGAGTGATTGAAAGGATTTACAATATTAGCCCAAAAACATTTGTTTATGATTTCTTGCAAATAAAGAGATGTTAGTTATCCTTTTTCATGATTAATTTATGTAACATAGGAGTAAGTTTATTGATCAAAGTAGTGTTGGGAAATAGAACAATTTTTTATCAAATTCAACTCATTTTTTTCGACCACTTTTTATCTCACTGTGTTATTGATAATTTGATGCATGAATTTGGCCAGTTGTAGGTTTTTAATTGATTTGTAGGGGAAGGCACACCTTTTCATCTCCACTTGGACTTCTCCATCTTAAATCTTTACCCTTCACAAGACTCTCAAACTTTGTTTCCACAGTCATTCTATTTAGGAAATTAAGGACACCGTGGGCATCTACCTTGGTGCAAGACAAACCTCTAAGAGGTCCTGGGATTGGCTATGAGCCTTCCCCAACCTTAATTCACTCCATCCAACCTTCATCCATCTTCTCCCACCCTCAAAACACCATCTCCACCATCAAAAGTATCTCAGAACCCCTCTTGTATCAATACAGGGCTTCCTGTACCAATACAAGACCTCTTGTAGCAGGCCTATCACACTATTTTCCTCCACCTGCTTTTCTCCCCACTTCAAACTTATCTTTTTTAAGATGAATAATTACCTGCAACTTGTGATTTGATGATCCATATAATCTCTTAGATGATTCCAACCTCCTCTTTTCCTCACTGCAAAACAAAGTAGAATTAGTGTTTTTAATTCACAAGCATGTTACAAGTTAGACTTCTGATTTTCAAGAAAAATAAAAGTAGATCAATGATACATGAATGTAGGTTATTTTTTTCATGAAATGTGAAAAACAAAGTAGCCTCACTTTTGCAACTAGTCTAGGCCTTTTTCTCTCATGTAATGTTAATTAGCATCTCCAAATTGAATGAATGTCATTTTCACTTTCATAGTGAAAATTGGTTTCATCATGAATTTTCACTATAGTTAAGTTGGAGAAATGGCCTCTGAACACCTCGATATGATGTCATGATTGAGGGTGGAATGAGTATAACTTAACCTATTGTGCATACACCATTGTCAACTCTAAGTTTGTACAAACCCTGGGTTGATAATTTAAGTTGATGAACCCTTGGGAGTTGTAACACTCTTGGTACAATACTAGGGCTCGCCACTTTTTGGCGTTGTTTCTGGGGTGGTGTCTAAGTAGGTGTTTTTTCTGATTAAAAAATATTTTTTTCTATTTTGCATCAGCCTTATTAATTTCAAAAAGTAAAAAAAAAAAACTTTCATGCCTCGTACGAGTAAGGATAACCAAGGAAAATTCTTACCAAAAACCTCAAGCAGCCAACCTTCAGTCTTCTTCGATGGATGTGAGCTTACTTCTCTTACTACAGGATCATTGGAAGACTCTCTAGGTGAGCCAACTTAATGTTTTTGAGATCCTATTGGAGAAGCAAAACCTACCTCACCTACTCAACTATGGCTGAAAACCAGAAAAATGAGTTTTTCCCTATCACAGAAATCAATGGAGAAGCTAGACTGGAAAATATAAGCCCTACTTCCCTTCCACATTTCCATGGCCTAACCTTTGAAGATATTGACACCTTCAGGTTTGAGTTTTTTGTTTTTTATAGGACCTATGACTATGCCTCTGATGAGGAGAAGCTGAAGTCATTTCCTTCTACCCTCAAATATGCAGCCTTGTGTTGGTTTATGAGTCTACCTAGAGGAAGCTTCACTACGTAGTTCCAAATGTAACAAACCTTCGATGATAACTATTGGGATTACTGTACATCAAAAGAAAAAAAGGAGGAAATATTAAGGATGAACCTTGGACCTGATGAATCTTTGGAGGACTATGAGGAAAGGTTTCAACTCAATTATAGGAGGGAAAATTGTACCCTTGACACTAATTCACTCAAGCTAGTTATTACATGATCGATTAGGGAAGAGGTAATGGAAAACCTCAACATGCTAGCTGGAGGTTATATCTACCAATTTCCTTATGATGACATCAAAAGTGTATTCAAGAATTACTCTAGGGTTGTTAGGAAGAAGGGTAGGTCTAGTGAAAGCTTGGTTAGTTCCTCTCCTTCCATAACATCCATCAAGCATGAAATAGGTAATATGTTGGAGGATTTCAAGAGTGAAATTTTGCATAACTTTTCCCTACAAATGTATACTATAAAAATAAAAACAAATAAGAGGAAGCAGAAAGGGCACTAGCTATTTTCTGCCCTAGATGTACTAAAATACTTATATGACATTCATATAAGTCTTTCGAGTATGTGAAGAGAATCATGCAACATAAACACGTCCCTCTCTACTTGGCCTAAATGTTGTATACAAGGAAGGAGTAGAGAGTGGGTTAGAAAAGTTGTGCTTCATCAAGGAAAGGAGACCCCCAGGACCTCGACCATATAAATAGGGCATGGAAGGTGCACATTATCCTCATTACAATTCAAATCATAATGCACCTTTCCAGCCTTGGTACCCTTAAACTCATCCATCATGGTCCACACCTCATCCTTTGCCTTGTGCTCCTTCATATCCTCATCAGCCTTTCAACCATCCTTTTCATCCATATCCACCCCAATCTTCCTAATGGGGTAACCCCTGACATGGAGGAGGCCTCAAACAAACTATACTCTTGCTTTATTTCCTCCACCCCAACCTCAACCACAACTAACTAATCATACACCACTTAAGGAACCTCAAATTCCTTCTCGACCCAATATGAACCCGAACAATAAGTAGGTGTAATAAGTCTATAGTTGAGAGACATCCTATCATGATTATGCTATGGACATCCAAGAGATCAACCTTAATTATGTGAGGGTTCTCCTAGATAAACACCTACCTTCTCCACCTAGAGAGATTGAAGAAGAGAAGGAAGAGAGTTCCCCTCAATTCAATACAACCCCTATCCTGAAAGACTAGTCTACCCTAACCAACACACCACATAAGAGGTTGAAATTAGAGGAGAATTAAAGATTTGTGTTGTCAATATACCCCTTCTCCAAGCCATTAAAGATGTTCCCATCTACAACAATATTATTAAGGAAAATTGTTTCAAAATACCTGGGATAAGAAGAAGAGATACCTCAACCATCAATGTTGTTCAGAAAATATTTGATTTGATGCTTGGGAGGGTGATCTCCCCAAAATATTGATATGAAATGATCATATGTTAAAATTGATGTAGAATTGATTATGCCATTTATGATTAGAATGTTAACTGAAAGTGTTGAAAACGTGAGAACTGCTCGAGAAGAAGACTTTACGACAAATGACAAAACATAAATAAGATGCAAAAATAGTAATGAAAGAAACAAATACACATTGATAATAAACAACAAGATTGATTATGGAGTTCATCCCTGATGGACTATGTCTCCAAGTCCGCTTTCAAGATGGACATCTACTTTATTAGGATTGAAACCAAGGAGTTCGATTACACATAAATATGACCAAATTGAATGTGCACGTAGGAACTTCTAGTCATTGTCATAACAAATCTCTCTATTCCAACTTTCCAACGCCTATCACGGTTCCCCATTCTGACTCCGGATGATCCTGTTACATTGAAAGCAAACTCGACTATAACCTCTAGAACCTGCATACAAAACCCAAAACCACCAATGTCCACTTCAATGTGCAAAACAACCTCTTATATCCCTGCAAGGACATTCAAGCACCCTCTATCGAGTTTAGGAATGAATTTGGTCTAATTTGGGTTCCTGGAGTTAAGGTCTTATCTTGGTTTTCCACCTTAGGGTTATTGTTCATGGTCTTTTAATTAGTTTTTAACAAGCTGGAACAAAAAACCCAAATATAAACATTGGATAAGGGTGTAACTAGAAACGGTTTGCTAACCACGTGAAGGGGAGACAACCAGCATGTGATAGTTGTTTTCCAGCTGTCTCTGTTGACGATGCTCCAGTGGTTAACACATTATGTTTTCCTGCTCACTTGTATCATAACTTCGAAGGTTCCCTTCACATGTCACGTTTGATGTCACGGTCCCGCTATGGTCAGACTCCCAGCACTAACCCTGATGGCTTACACATTGATGACATAACCATAGTCTCCGATGTGGTTACGGTTATGGTATCTAGTTCTGTGACGGTTAATCCAGACTCTCCTCACATGTCAACTGCCCTGCGGTCTTCTCCCCCATGGTTAAGGCCAGGGTCGGGGGACTATTATGGTTTATAATCTTTTTGTACTGATTTTAATATGGTTGAAAGTTGTTTCAACTTAGGTTTTATGTGTTTAATACATAGAAATGTAATATAGGTTTAGGACTTAGGTGTATATGTATTTTTTAATAAATTCGGGGTTGTAATATGGCTTAGAACTTAGGTTTAGGGGGTTGAATGTATGGATTTAGGTGTATTAGGGTTTAGTCTTAGGTTTTTGATGTTTTAATGCATGGTTAGGGTTTTAGATCTTTACATCAAATAGAAAAAAACCCATTTACCACCAGATGTCACAAAGCGACATTAGCAACATTTGTCTCATGATGATGACAACCAAACCCTGTAAAATGGATGACAAAACCCACGTCAACACCAAATATTGCAAAGTGGATGACAAACACATGTTGACGACAAAATCTTGGCGGAACTGACGACAACCATATGTCGATAGTTAGGTACAAAAATATATCACCATGAAAACCATTCGCATCACCTTAACAACTTGAACCCATAAACAACTTTGTTGAAACTGAATGACACTGGACTGAATTGCTGGCAATGACACTGAACCTGTGTAACTGATCTGATGAGATCCTCCTAGATCAAATACCTAGACCTCAGTAGCCCAGTTGTGGATGTGCACATTGATGGAATATGGTCTGTAATACCCTAATTGATCTTGGGGTTGGAATCAATGTGATGACTAGGGAAGCCATGCTGAAGCTCGATCTCCAATGGGCTTTGAAAAAGATCACCACAATGCTACAACTTGTAGACAAATCCACAATAGCTACTAAGGTATTTATTGAGGATGTCATGGTCACCATTGACTCCTGGGAGTACCCTACTGATTTCCTAGTCTTCCATCCCAAAACTAAGTTTAATGGCTATCCTGTCATCTTAGTAAGACCTTGGTTGGCCACTTTTGATGCCTACATTAGTTGTAGGGTTGGGAACATGACTATCAAGAATGGACATTTGTCAAACCAACTTATGTGTATCCTCCTGCTCAGCCTTCCATTGAACATGATTTACCCATATGGTTAGAGGATGAGGATGAGGATAAATATTATCACCGAACCCCCCACCCAGTCTACACTCTAGATATTATTATAGGAGGGGTCAAACTTGGTGAAGATGACCTTATTGATCATATCTTATAGAAGCAACCTCCCACTACCATACCAGTTGAGGAATTGCTGAAAGAATCTGAGAGTAGTCCCTGGAATGACTTGTGCTATGTTGACTCTAGCCTAGAACATGTCAAAATTGTAGAGTTTGACACAACCATAACTCTAAACATCAACCCCACTCTCTCGGCCAAACAGGAAGAAAATTTATGTAATGTACTGAGGAAAAAATTGGGATTATAAGGAAATGAAAGATGTGCATCCCTCAATTTTAACTCATCATATTTACATCAAAGAGTGTTGCAAGCCTATGTGCCAACCCCAGAGAAGGATGAACCCAACTCTTAAGGACATTGTGAAAGAAGAATTACAAAATCTACTCGATGCAAGGTTCATATACCTCATTTTAGATAGTGAGTGGGTGTCACTTCTTGTTTTAGTTCCCAATAAAAATGGGAAATCGAGAATATGTGTTGATTACTGGGAACTTAACAAGGCTACATAAAAGAACCATTTTCCTTTTCCCTTCATTGGCGAAGTCCTAGATGGCCTTATGGGAAATACATTTTTCTCCTTCTTGTATAGATTTAGTGGATACAGTCAAATCCAGATCAACATTGAAGACAAAGATAAGACCACATTTACATGTCCTCGAGGCACCTTTTCCTATAGAGTTCTTACATTCGGTCTGTGCAATGCCCCTACTACTTTTTAGAGGACAGTTATAAGTATTTTTGCTGAGATTTTTCATGACTCTGTTGAGACATATATGGATGGTTTCACTCGTTATGGATGTGATTTCTAGGAATCTCTTTCTAACTTGTGAAAAGTTTTGAAGAAATGTATTGAAATGAATCTCTCATTGAGTCCTAAGAAATGTGATTTTTTTTATGAATGCGCAGATTTTCCTAAAATTTCCATATACAAGGAAGGAATACAAGCAGGCCCAAACAAGATTTCCATCATCAAAAGGGTCCCTATCCCTCAAAATCAAAGAGATGTTAGGAGTTTCCTTGGATTATCTGGGTACTATATAAGGTTCACTAAAGATTTTAGCAAACTAGTTTCACCCTTGTTTGGACTGTTGGCTAAAGATTTAGATTTTTGTTTGGAAAAAACCTATTAGCAAGCCTTTTAAATACTAAAAGACAATATTACCACTACACCCATCCTTAGGGGTCCCAACTAGGCATTACCTTTCCATATACATCGAGATGCCCCAGACAAAGCTGTAGGGGTTGCCTTAGGACAAGTGGAAGGAAAATTCCCTTATGCTATCTATTTCATCTGTAAGAAGATTTCCAAAGCTAAGATAAATTATACTATGACTGAAAAGGAACTCTTGGCTATGGTGCATGCTTTGAACAAGTTTAGGCATTATATCACTGGTTATCAAACTTTGGTTCACACTGATCAAGCAACAATTTGATTTGACTATTGTTGATAAACCAGGAAAAGAAAATGTGGTTGCATATTTCTTGTCAAGACTGACCCTGCCTACGGGAAAGGAAGAAATGATAGATGATCGACTTCATATTAGCATATCTTTTCCATATCATTTCTTTCTCCTTGGTTTTATTATATCGCTAACTAGTTGGTTGCTGGTACATTCCCTTGCAACCTATCCTCCAGGGTGAAAAGCAAGATTGTCAAGAATATTGCCCCATTCACTTGTATTGGGGGAAACCTTGACAAATTGGGGCAGAATCAGATCCTAAGAATATGTGTGAGGGAATAATAGGTCTTTGGCATTGTCTCAGCATGCGATGATGGACCCTATGGGGGCCACTTTTCTACTAAGAGGATAGACTTCAAGTTTTACAATTAGGTTATGATTGGACAACTTTATATCAGGATGCGAGGAGGTATACCACCAGGTGTGATCAGTGTCAAAGAATTGGTAAACCAACACCTAATTATGAAATTCCTTTATAACCTCAAGTGACTTTAGAGCTATTTGAAAAGTGGGGCTTGGATTTCATTCAACCTATTGATCCCCCATATGGATAGAAAAGGTATATCATTGTATGCACTGATTACTTGAAAAAATACAATGAAAAAAAAAAGAAATAAAGATAGTAACTGAGAAGAAGGTGGTTGAATTTATGAGGGAGAACATCTTCTACAAATTTGGTTTTCCAAGGGAAGTAGACACTGATCAAGGAGCACAATTTACATCAATTTTGATTGAATATATTATGAAGCAACACCACATCAAGCATATGACATCTACTATCTATCACCCTCAAGAAAATGGCCAGGTGGAAGTCATAGACAGTGCATTGGAGAACATGCTTACCAAGGTTGTTAGTAGAAGCATAAAATATTGGGCTGACAACTTGTGGAAGCCACTTGGGCCTACAACACCACTTGGAAGACGACCACTGGATTCAGTCCATTTGAGTTGGTCTATGGGAAGAAGGCCCTATTTTCTATTGAATTTGAGTACAACACCTTGAGGATGGTAGCTTAGTTAGACTTGGATCTCACTACAACACAACATGAAAGGTTTATCCAAATCAATGGTATAGATGAATTCATAATGCAACCTCTCCTACACACTGAGGTAATTGAGCTACAAAGGAAGATTTGACATTATAATCACATCATGGAAAGGAATTTTAAAGAAGGGGATTGGGCCCTAATGTATGATTCTAAATTAAAGGATTTTAATGGGAAGTTAATAACAAGATGGTTGGGTCCCTATATAGTAGATAAGTGTCATGAGAATCGATATATTTAAATCATAATAATTGATGAGCAAGGGATTCCCTTGTGAATGGTCATAGGTTGAAGTTGTACAAGAAACCTTTGTCCAAGGAAGAATTTTCCAATTCAGTCAGGAGAGATTTAAATGTGATTGGGAGGCTCATAACCCTCAGTCCATTGAATTTATAATAATAATAATAATAAGAGTGCCTAGATGAAAACCTCCATGAGGCATCTGAGGCCAACTCTTGAGTTGAAAACCTCTCTGAGGCATCTTGGGAGCAAAACAAAAAGGAAAGATAAAAATAAAACATCCCCAGGTGCAAAACCCCTCTGAGATGCTTAGGGTAGGCATGTTGGTTGAAAACCTCTACAAAGGCAACTTTGTTGTCTCAAAAAAAAAGAGGAGAAAAACAGAAGTATAAGGAAGGAGTTCTTACACCACTTCTGTTAACATGTTCTTTTTGCAGGACTCCAATTAGTGAGAGCATCATGTTTACAAAGAATAATATACAAGCGTATTCCTCCATTATTCCACCAATACATTTCATTTCCACACTATCCACTCACATACCCACCTCTCTTCATCATCCAATCAACAAAATACTCCAATATTTCCTCCTTGTTATGATGCTACAGGAGGAACTTATAATGCTATAGGAGGTCATGTAATGTTATAGGAGGAGCCTATAAAGCCACAAGAGGAGGATCCAATGGGAAAAAGAAACCAAAAGGCCATTTTGTCTCTAGTAAATGCTAAGAGGGGTCCTCCAATGTCAACTCCATCACGCATCCACTCCATCAAGCAATGAAAATTCTCAAAAATTCCACTTTTTCATGCATATAAAAAACACAGAAAATGCTTCTTTTCTATTCTTCTATCACTTCACCACTTCCTCATTATCCTAATTTTGTCCTCATTCCTTTCATCGCTTCCCCTCAAACTGGCATGAAAAATTAAGGCTTGAAGGGAGGATTAAATGAACTTGCACACACAATAAGATTATCAGTCAAAAGATCATCAAGTTAAGAAGGCATGAACAAAAACAAGCCAAGGAAACCATGTCCCTCAAGATCATGATGTTATGAGGCCTAGATCCAACATACAACCATCTCTAGCAATTCGATCCACAAGAAGTCGCAGGCATAACAACCCTCACCTCTTCTTTCCACAAGAATAAATGTGTTTTAATAGGCTTGAGGTAGCCAATGAACTTGGCCACCCTCAGGTAGTTAACTAAATTTCATATGAAGTCACCCATGCAATGTGGTGATGTCAAAAATGGGGTGTTTCTTACTAGGTGTGAGGTGATATTCATGAGGAGAGGGGTAATGATTGCAAGGAACGGGGACAGTGGTTCAAGAAAGGAAACTCATGTATGTGCCATGTCACCAAAGTGCTTTGAGCCTTTACCACTAAGGGAATATTATGTATTAGGCTTGACTCCAATTTTACCATCGCTCATTTCAAAAAAGAAGTTAGATGAAGGTCGATCTATTGCTTTTAGACTGCTTAGGGTGCCATCGAGCTGTTTTGAACTCTATTTGCAAGTGCTATAGGAGGAAGATATAGGAGGGCCAAGAAGGAGCTCCATGAGGGAATTTAATGGTGAAATAGAGCCATAGTGACCTGAAATTTTCTTCAACCCTCATACACATAAATAACTATTTTGAAAAGGAGTAAGTGGCTTCCTCCCTCCTTGATTTCCATACATTACATACGAATTTTTGCCTGAATTTAGTAACCTGTAAAATACAATTGAGCAGTAGGTATTTTGGAAGTTGTTGCATGTAAATGAAAGATAGGGGTAGAGAAAAATAATTTATTTTGATATAAATTATAGAATCCTTATCCCTCACTGATAAAAGGAGGTTTAACATTGTTTCTACTACTGAGACTCCTCTGAAGAAAATTGAATTCCACACCTAAGTAATACCAAGAAGGGGAAGTACAAGAAGTGGGGGGAGGATTTAACAGAGAACCCATAGACACCTAGAGAATTCACCAACACCCTCTCGTAGTGAACATTTTTAGAAGACATCAATGGTTGGGTTTCTTTGAGATGATAAAAGTGTATGATGATGATATCACTCATGAATTTTCCATGGCACTGCATTCTCAACGAAATAATAGTGCCACCACTCTTGTCAGAGGATTGGCCATCTCTCTAAGCCATGAAACTATAAGAAGAGTGACCACCTTACCCTTGGGAACTTGATGAAGAAAATAGGACAAAGTAGTGAGTGTCACAACTAAGAAAACTTCTTCATTCTAAAAGAAAAAACTGTAGAAGATTAGAATGGAGTTAGAAGGGATAGCCTACCTTACCACTGGAATAAAGTGGCTTATCACATCCTCAAATATATATCTTGTCAAGGGAGATTGAGTGTGGTATATTCCTACCATTTCAGGCTACTCCATGAATTAAGATTCAAGGCACAATTACCTCTGCCTCAAAGACTTAGTGTTCCCCATTTCCTCTTGCAATCAATCATTAAAATGAGTCAAAATGTGAGGGAAGGAAAGCATTAACACATAGCCCACAATGGCCTCATAAAGTTAATTATGATGGATGCTTTGAGGCACTTAAGTAACCATGTCTTATGAACTTATTTTTTGGACATGGATAGGGAGGTGTTCTTTGAAGCCCAAGCCATCACACCTAGAGAAACACCAGCCTCTAGAAATGGAGGTAGGGGAGGAAAAAGAAAGGAAGGAGAGGCAGGAAAAATAGAGGAAGAAGAGGTAGTAAAACAAAGGAAGGAGAAGGAGAGCTTAAGGAAGAAGAAAGAGAGAAACACGTAGAATAAAAATAAATCCATGAGAAGACTTCTAAGCCCTAACGAAAAGAGAAGCAAGGACATCAAACAAGTCTCCCTCCAGGGAATACAGAGCATTAAGTGGCTACCACATTGGCCACATTGAGCACACCTGTTAAGCCCAAGAGTAGGCATCCAAGGTAAGTTCCTCTATATTACAAAACATGGAAGAGCACCAAGATTAGACAAGGAAACCACAACCTCCTTCAAAGGTCCCTAACACTATTAAGGAGTCACCTAGAAAGAATGAAGAAGTGGGGCCTAGTGAAGGAAAAATTGAGGAGATTACCTTGCCTAAGGGAAAACACAAACCACCAGTGACATATGTGAGAAGGACCAACACTAGGGCAGTGACCTTCAAGAAACCTAAGATAGAACTATCCTGGAGGAAGCATAAAAAGAAGAGTTATAGGAAAAGGAGGGGCTGCTACAGGAGAAACAAAGGATGCTACAAGAGCAGAAAATGGAGCTACAGGAAGGAGAAACCACCTCAAAAGAAGATGAGAAAGGCCTCTAAGAGCTTCAAGAGCCTGATCCACAACCTAGTTTAGAGTCCTACTATAATTTTATTGAATAAGGTAGGATTATACCTGAGATTTTTTCCATCCCACTCTTCTTTGAATTAGAAAAGGAAAGAGGAAGGACACATAGATGGATGCAGATTGCCAAATACAAAAATGTAGATGATATGGGCCTAATGAAGGAAAAGATCAATGAAATGGGAAAGGAATTAAGTGACCTAAAACTAATGGAGTCAACCATGAGGGAGTAGCTACAGGCAAAAAATACAAGGCTAAAAACACAACTGCAAGAGAAGGAAACACACTTTTCCACTATGGAAAGTCTCTCTATGGAGGCCATACAATGCAAGCAGCCATCCAAATCCTATGTTATTTTTCTCAAGGAGCACTGATTGAAATTTCAATTTAAGGCACTAGTATATTATGTTTCTTTGCATTTTTGAGACTACAATAAATTTATTGAGTTTTGCAAAAAGGTGAGTATGGAGGAAAGGGAAAAACTAACTGAGTTTTATATGCATAATGTGATCCTAACATATCTGAATTTTTGGGAGCCCAATTCAAGGTTAGGAGACATGCAACTCGTGGTACTATCATCTTGGTTAACACATGAGGAGATACAGGCTAAAGAGGTAAAGAAGGTGATTGAATAGGAAGAGAAAGAGCCCTTATACATTAGAGCAAAATTTGTAAGCCCTATAGTTATCATCAACAATCACAACCTCATCTCCTTTGATTCTGATTTAGCACCTAAGTACATAGAAACCTAAGAGAAATACATTCTACATTTTGAGGACACTTTTAGGATGTTAGGAATAGAGAGTCTATAGGTTTTTCAGATTAGGTGGCATGCCTTACACCACAATCTACAAATTAGAGAGTATCACTCTCCTGAAAGGCTAAGGAATGCCTTGGAAAGAATCCCATTGTACAAAAACATCATGTAAAGACTAAATATAAAATGGATATGACTCAAAATCAGTCCACCTTTTTTGTTGGGCTTACAAGAAGAAAGAAACTAGGAAGAAGAACATAAGGTATGGACAAAGATAGAGGCAAATGTAGGTTTTTATCCGTAAGAGGGCACACCATATGAGGTGCCTTGGGATGTTAAAGAGGACACATGGGCCATGAATGAGCTTCATATGGATGACTAAGTTGTTTAGAGGATGAGCAACACCTTCAGCAGGGGGTTGATGATGGGTCCAATTAATAGGTATATTATGAGGTTCATTATGCTATTCTCCAATCCTTAGAATTGTCCTTTTCTCACATTAATTCACATTTTTAGTTATAATTTGCTTAGAAAGAAGAATAAAAGGTGTTTGTCATAGTATTGTTGGGTTGTGTTATATTCTTTCCATGACTAGCCCACGTAGTTAACCGGGGGGTTAGAGGGGGGGCGGAGTACCCCCTTCGTTGCACCGATTGTGTAGCGAGGGGGGCTCATTGGCGGTTTGAGGTGTACCTGTAACCCAACTTTATGGGGTCCAGGGCAGCCACCTATGGTTTTGTGCATGATTTTCGCACATGATATTTGGACGCAATGGATTTTCAGTCCACGGTATTGGATGCTTCAGCATGTATAAATATGTATTATAACATTGAAAGGAACATAATGAAAAATCAAGATGGTAGTCTCGGTTTTTGGGATCTAGGGGAAAATCTCTGTGTATATGTTTTTTATGTGTTATGCTCGCATTGTTTATTTTCTGTGTTTTAGAATTCATATGCAGGTAATTTCTATATGGGGTTAAAACCTACATTTAGTATTAGAGCAGATTTGGCTTCAAGGGGACGCCTTTGTTGCTGAGGGGTTTCGCTCGGGCCTGTGGTAGACCCTATTCAATGGGAGATCTACAAGATTGATTCTGGTGGTGAAAGAAGATGGAAAGCAGTGGAAGAACAAAGATCGAGAAATTTAATGGTCAGAGTTTTGAGTTGTGGAAACTCAATATGGATGATCTTTTGGTGGATAAAGATCATTGGATCACAGTAGATCTGGGTACTAAACCAACGGGAGTGTCCGATGAAGAATGGAAGAAGTTGGATCGGAAGGCAAAGAGAACAATATGGTTGTGTGTCTTAGATTCAGTATTACTGAATGTATCAGGGGAAGCTACGGTGAAGGCTTTGTGGGACAAGTTAGGGACTGTGTACCTATCTAAGTCTCCAGTGAATTAATTGTTCCTGCAGAAAAATCTATATAATATGAGGATGAAAGATGGAGACTTGGTGACAGAGCATCTAAACGCTTTTAATACTATGGTAAGTTAGTTAGCATCTGTTAATATTAAAATTTTAGATGAAGATAAGTGCATCAGTTTGTTGTGTTCTCTACTAGATTCGTGGGATAGTCTGGTTATTGCAATAGGTAGCAATGCAACTACCTTGCATTTTGATGAAATAGTCTCATCCTTCCTGACAGAAGAGATGAGATGGAAAAATATGGAGAGCCAAAATGGTGATGCCTTGTCTGTACTAGGGCAGACCCAGAATAGAAACAAAAATAAGTCATCGAGTGGGAGATCTAAATCTCTAGGAAAACCTATAAAGGTGGTGTGCTGGAAATGTGGAAAGGAAGGGTACTACAAAAGGGACTATAAATCTAAAGCTCCTGATAAAGGAAAGGGATCTAATGATGCTCCTTCTGGAGAGGCCAAAACCACGTCAGATGAAGGTGGGGATGTGTACTTGGCTTCTTCAAGTACACATGTATATCATGAGGCATGGTTGATTGACTCAGGTGCATCCTTTCACTTCACTTCCCATAGAGAGTGGTTCTATGAGTATGAGAAATATGATGGTGGTGATGTCTTCTTGGGGGATGAAAAGAAGGCTAGAATCGTTGGTCGCGGAAAAGTAAAGTTGAAATTGCAAGGTGGAAGGGTTAGAACGCTTCCAAGTGTTCTACACATTCCTGCATTAGCCAGAAATCTGATTTCTGTTAGCAAGCTGGATGATGCAGGTGTAAAAACAGTGTTCGAAAAGGATACCTGCAAGATGGTTCGAGGAGCACTGGTATTGATGTGGGGAGTTCGGATTGGAACTCTGTACAAGCTACAAGGTAGCACTGTTATTGATGGGTGCAATAGTTCTCTGGTTCCTGAAAGTGGAGTAGAAAATATAGTGGTCTCTAGAGAGAAGACCATGTTGTGGCATCAAAGGCTTGGACATATTGGAGAGAAGGGCCTTTAAATACTTCATGGTAAAGGTATGGAGAAGGTACGAGTAATAGCTCTCTGGATTTTGATTTTTGTGAAAATTGTGTATATGGGAAGCAAAATTGAGTGAGTTTCCTCTCTGGTAGTAAGAGGGTGAAACAGATATTAGAGCTTGTGCACAATGATGTGTTTGGACCTGTGAAGGTTCCTTCACTAGGTAAGTCTATGTACTATGTATCATTTATAGATGACTTCTCAAGGAATATATGGATATCTTTGACAAGTTTAAAGAATTTAAGGCTCTAGTGGAAAACCAGATAGGGAAGAAGATAAAGGTTGTGAGGACAGATAATGGTGGAGAGTTTTGCAGTAAGGAATTTGAAGAATTCTGCAAGAAGTGTGGTATAGCACGACAAAAGACTACTCCATATACACCTCAGCAAAATGGAGTTGAAGAAATAATGAACAAGATGTTGATGGAAAGGGCAAGAAGCATTCTCAGTGGTGCCGAGTTAGGACATGAATTCTGGTCAGAGGCAGTGGATACTGCATGTTACCTGGACAATAGGTCACCTTCATCAGTGTTGGAGGATAAGACTCCACAAGAGGTATGGACTAGTAAGAAACCCTCTCTTTCACATCTGAGGGTATTTAGATGTGATGCATATGTACATGTTCCAAAGGAGAAACGAACCAAGTTTGATAGTAAATATGAAAAGCGCATCTTTATTGGGTATAAGGATGGTTTAAAGGGTTATAAGCTTTGGAACCCAGTCACACAGAAGCTTGTGTACAGCTAAGATGTGGTGTTCAGAGAGGTAAAATATGTTATTAAACATGAATCCCAATCAAAGGAACCTGAGAAGATAGAGTTTGAGCTAAAGGAGGAAGAATCAGACTCTACAGTAGAGGAGGAATCATAAGATGAAGAGCCACAAACTCTGGTTGTGAGAAGATCAGTTCGAGAAAGAAGACAACCAGAAAGGTATAGTCCATCTACTTTCTGTTCAAATTTTTCTTTGTCTGTTAGTGATGATGATCCCAGAATTGTGAAGGAAGCAGTAGATTCAGAGGATGGAAAACTCTGGAAAGAGGCCATGGTTGATAAAATGTCATCTTTGCACAAAAATGAGGCTTGGGATCTGGTGGAGTTGCCGACTGGAAGGAAAACCATTGGTATAA